>JABUQX010110057.1:0-12500 GCA_015478945.1 Trachelipus rathkii | reverse complement strand
TAAGGTTATTAAAGAACATTCACTTCTGAAGATACGGAAAATAGTGTACTGCTAAAGTGGGAAGATTCGATAAGATATGGATAATCTTTTGAAGGTGTTATGGACGCGTAAGTGGAAAAACGACAGCGATAGGGTCCGATGGGAACAATCATGAAGATATGATGAACAGAGTGCGGGGTTGTGGCGACGCAAATTTGCAATGGGAGTAGGGTCTTGATGACTATAGTGAACTGTGATGATATTAGTGTGCAAATTACGGTAGGCGTGAAGTATACCTCATGTGAGCGCTTTCGTCTGTGGGAGGAAGACCACTCACCGATGTTCGGCTTTATGTTTCTGAGTTTCCTTCCCCGCCGATCACTCGTCCAGCACTCTTGAAAGCCCTGTCGGAGAGCAGGATAGTAATCAGTTGATGGGAGGCGGCCTTGTCGAATGGCATCCGGGAGGTACCTAGAACAACTCCGAGAGAGGAGGCGCCATTTTGGCCTCTCTGTCAGCCGATTTCATTGCCAGTTACCTCTACATGAGAGGGGGTCCAAAATAATTTATTTCTTACGGGAGTGGAGTAGCCGAAAGCAAACCTCACAGATGGCAACCAATAATATTGTTTAACCATAATTAAACTACACTATAATGAATAAGTGTAAGCTTCAGAGTCTAAAATGCTCTAGAAACATTAATATAACAATTTTAAAAACAAATGATTTCAAAGACAATTTTGATAATCTTCCCATATGTTTGCTGCGTTTATATATATATATATATATATATATATAGTATATTATTATATTATATATATTTATTATATATATTATATATATATATATATATATATTATATTTCTTATATTTTTTTATTATATATATAAAAATATATATATTATATTATTTTTATATATATATATATATAATATATATATTTTATATGTTTGCTTTATATATATATATATATATATATATATATATATATATATATATATTGTGGTCAACTTTTTCTTTGCAAATTTAGGAGAATTGAGTTTATGAATTATTGAAAATAAATGTATAAATAAATAATAAACAATAAATAATAATAAAAAATAAATAATAAATATGTTTAATAGATATTAGGTTAAATGTTTCTAATATTAATATATTTTTCGAACATAGTCAGCAAAACTTTATAAACAATATATTTAATTATAATTTTATTTAAAAACATCTTTCAAAAAGACTTTATATAAAATAAAGGATATTAGTGATCAGCACTCCAAATACAAATTATTGCAAATTAAAAATTTGATCATTCATTTGCATATTATCAGTTATATTTAAATGATTGGTCGCATTTAGAAGTGACAACATCCAAACAATATACTGAATGATCAACAACCAGAAATTGCACCAGAATTTAACTCTTTTCCAATAACCAGCCAGTCATCTTTAAACAAATTAAGATGTGGTCACCACCCAAAACCTTCAACACTACAAAAATAGATTCATCATTAGTAAAACTACCTAAAATATTTGTACAAAATTCAACCAAACCCCGGAAACTGTGTATCACTTTTTCATAGTTTATCCCTCTAACCATTATCCTAGTACAACCTTGGAAATCCCTCCCCTAAGCGATCTGCGGAGGAGGTCAGAGGCAGCGGTGGGGTACCTTAGAGAGGTGTGGTCACTCTGACAAAGGTGGTCAGGGGGAGAAAAGGTAAGGGAAGGGAAGGTAATGTAAATATATTATATATTATATATATATATATAAATATATATATATATATATAATGTATATATATATATATATTAATATTTATATATTATTAACATAATATATATATATATTTATATATATATATATAATATATATATATATAAGTATATATAATTATATATATATATATATATATATATATAATAATATAATATATATATATAAATATGTAATTTATACATATATATTAGATATAAATATTATATATATATATAAGCGGCTGGTCTTGTTGCTGGTATGGGCTTTCTAAGACAATCAGCCATGCCATTTAAAGCACCACGCTTGTAAACAAATGTGATACAGAACGCGACTTGAAATATATATATATATATATATATATATCTATATTAATATATATATTAATAGATATATATTATATATATCAGATATATATAATTATTATATTAGATATATATTAAATATATATAAGAGAATATATATTAAATCTTTTGCGGTTCTTATATCTAACCACACTTTATCCATAACCTAAACTTAAAAGCCCCGACAGTTATTATCTAACTTAATTTATAGTCGTTTGCCACCAAAAACGATGGACGAATCCTAGATTGTATGATTGCCGGATAATCGTAAAACCTAACTAGGATATTTTATTTTAAGTAATAAAAAATTAATAATATATTTTTTATAAAATAAATTTTCTAAATATAAATATAAACCATAAAAAGTTTAATATTTATATATATTATAGTGGTTTAATTACTATATATAATATATATATAATATTATATAATAATGTCCACTTATAATTAATATATATTACTAACCTAAGCTAAATACTATATATCAGTTATTTCCTAATAAAATCTATATATATAGTCTGGAAAATAATCAACTGCCTCCAAAAATTTGTTAAATTTCTCTTGTTTTGTATATTTCTTGACTAATAATACACTATGTTCATCACTAATTAATCATTTACACCCAACACCGACATTTTAAAGAATTAGCTTCACTCAAAACACAACTATTTTAAATTATAAATAAACAAATTATCCAATCTCTGCCAAACTGAAAAACCCAAAATTCCCAGATCCGATCCTGACGATGTTCCCGGCGGCTAAAAACTATTGACACACATACCATATCGATAAAACAGATTCTCAATGCACATAAATTGCGTTCATATTTTATAATTTTATTATTATAATATATATATTACTAGTATTAATTATATATGTTAATATATACTATATATATATATATATATATATTAAATTATTAATTTATATTATATAAAGAGAGAGATAATTATCTTGCATGCAACACATTAAAGTCCCCAGTTCCCAATCAGGTCTGGATGCTCTGACGTTATTATGTATCAGGGACACATAAATTTAATTATTTTTTTAAATATAGATATATTCTATGTTATAATTATCATTGATTTCAACCAATAATAAAAAATATTTATATTTTGTATTCAAAATGAAATTAGTCAGAATTAGACAAGAGAATATTAAATAGTATATAGTGTTACATTAACTTATAATTATTAATTTTTTTGGTATATTAATTATATTATAGTATATATACTATTATATATAGAATCTATATATTATAATATAATATATTATATATATTAATATACTATTGGATTAATATATATATATATTATTAAGGGTAATATACTTTATATATATATCTAAGGTATTATATATATTTTATATAATATAATATGTATGTATGTATTGATGTGGTGTTTTTGGTGTGCTCGTGTTTGGTACAAGTAGAGCAGAACCGGGATCACCGATTTTTATAAAAATAACCGAAATCTTAAAAATTTATAAAATTGTCTTTAAGTCTTTAAGAAAAAATTACAGCATCTAAGTTGCTAAAATTCCAGAAAACGCTTTTTTAGACTCGAAATTCCCCAATTCTTTTTGTAATGTGCACCCAAGAATGAAAAAATCACTCTACCCACCCTATCCTTCACCAATATGTAAATATATATATCTATTATAGTGTATTATATTATATTGTATAGTTTGTTTTATTATTATTGTACTATATATTTAAATTAATAAACATATTTAAAATTAATAGGATATAGATATATATATAATATTCGTATATATTATTATATATTATTAATATATCTATATATATATTCAATTTTTATATAACTAAGATTATAATATTATTTAAGAGATTTGGTGGTAGGGGTGGTCTTATATAATATATATATATTTATATTATAGGTATATAATATATATTTAATTATATAGTATATATCATATCTTAATTATAAATATTATTTAATTATATATATATATATTATATATATATATATATAGTTATATAGATACTATATACTATATATATATAATATATATATAATACTATATATATTATAGTATATAATCATACTATTTTATTATTTTATAGATATAATTAATATATATATAGATAAGTATCATATATATAGCCTATATACCTATATAGCCGTCTGTATAATATATATAATGTATATATATATTAATAATATTATATATAGTACACTATCATTATTCTAGATATATATATAAATATAATAATTACTATAATTATTATTATATATATATATCTAGATATTTATATATATATATAACTATATATAATATAATAATATAATAGTTTTATTAAAGTTTATATATATTGATATACTATATAATATATTATATAATAATTAATATATAATTATATATTTATATATAATATACTATATATATATATATATATATATATTATATATATAAATATATATGTATATATAATAAAAATATATATATTATATTTATATATAATATATATTTTATATATATGTATAGTTTAATATTATGTATTTATATATAATATTAATTATAATAATATATATTAACTTAAATATACGAACTTATATTAAAATATTTATATTATATATATATTATAATATATAATATATATATATATATAGTGTATAGTATATATAATATATATATATAATATACTTATATATAGTTATATTATATATAGTATTAATATATTATTTTATATATTATTTAAATTTATAGTATATAATTATCAGATGATGTGATAAGTATATATAGGTATATATTTAATAATATATATTATATACTATATACTTTAAATAATTTTTATAATAATATATATGTATATAAATATAAATGTATATATTTAAACTATGTAGTATATATTATATATATTATATGGCCTAGATTATATATTTATAATATAATATCAATAATATAGTATATATATATACTATATATATAATTTATATATATTTGGCCCTACACCCGCGTTCGAGGTAAGAAAACGTAGTAATGCTCTGCTGGACAGTAGAAGTATTCCGATTTCTTCTTTGTCTCGTCCGTGGCGATGGTTAACACTTGCACGCTCATCGCTAGGGTCAAATCGAATCCCAGCATGTGAAAAACTCTAGTTGTGTATTTATAAAAATACAGAATTAGATTGCAGGGATTTGCAAATTTCTTTTGTATCATAATGACCCCCCGTCTTGACGTTATTATTTCACATGCGCGACCCTTTTGCCCATACCCGAGCTGCGACGGAGGAATACTTATAATGCTCTGCTTGTATGTTAAGAGGTTTTGCGTCTGTTCTTCTTTTGTTCCTGTCTGGCGTTATGTGACCCAAACACGGTTGAACGCTCTCTCTGGTTCAGGATCAATTCAGCATGGATGAATACATCAGCATAATTAATGTATATATATTATATTATATATAGATATAGTGAATATACTTGTTATACTATTATCAAATAATATTTGGTTATTGATTTTATATTATTTTTTTTATTAGGTATATATAATTAAATATATTATTTTAGAATTATATATATATTAAGGTTGTTTATATAATATATATATATAGGATATAATATATATATAATATAGGTTTTATGATTAGGGATATTAGATATATATATATATGTATATATATATATTATTATATATATTTATTATTTAATATATATATTAAGTTTTATTTATATAATGTATATATATTATAGGTATATATATATATTAGTATATATATTTAGTTGTATATTAGTATATATATACTATATCCCAGCACCTGGGTTTAGTATATATAAGTTATATATAAGTTATTTATAAGTTATTATTATTATTTTATACTATTATTATATATTATATATATTAGTATAATATATATATTATATGGATATATCTATATGTAATATATATATATTACACATATATATTTATATATATATATTATCATATTTATATTTATAAAGAATATTTTCTTAGTAGAAATAGAAATGAAATGAAATAAAAGATTTAGTTATATAGTGTTTATATTAAAATTTAATATAATTATATATATAATTATAATATTATAATAATAATATTTATTTATATATAATATATATAATATATATTATATAAACCATATATATAAAATAATAATTATAATATTATATTTATATTAATTAATATATAATATATATATAATATATAGATATAGTATATATATATAGTATATATATATAATATTATAAATATTATAATATATATATATTAATAATATATATATATAATATATATATTTAATTATATATATAATTATATACTTATATAATAATATATATATAGTAATATACTATATATATTATATATATATATTATAGCAAGGCTAAGCAAAGCACGCTTATATAACCTGCACCTTTACATAAAGTACCTGTGAAATGCTCATGATTGCAACATGAGATTCAGTATATCACTTCGATGCAGCGAAATATGGATCTCTTCCTCCGGAGAGATTGAGGAGAGAAGAGGAAAATCTTGAGAGTTTGTAAATATTCATTCAATTAAATAAATAATGTTAAATAAATTTTTTGTAAGGAAATATACTATTTAGTATTTAATATGAAACCTTTTTGAAGTCAGCACATTATTAGCGAAGACGTGCGGAGTGCGACGTGCGACCTCGATGGTGGAGGTTTGCAGTCTGAATATGTGGAGGACGTAGCCGGACTACGTTTTCTCGATTCGGAGAGCGCTACGGGCCTACCCCTAACATGAGTCGGGGTGCCCACCTTGATATATATATATATGACATAATATATATAGTATTATATATAATATATAATATTATTAGTATATTATAATAATATATTATATTATATATATATATATATATATATATATATATATGTTACAAAAATATATTTAACCTTTTAAATAATCCTCCATGTATCCTGTATCCATTATTGTGTAATGATGTCTTCCATTCCTTAGCTGGTGTTTATGAAGTAGGCTACAAATCTCCACGATTGTCAACTTGGAGCCGTTATTTGAAAACCCAGAGTTTAGTTTTCTTTTATTAAATATTAGGTTATTTAGATTTTATTTGTGTATGATAATTAACAACGATGTTCTTTCAAAAGATAAAGTTTATTACATAAATTGTTAATATAAGAATTAGTAAACATTCTACATTTAATGAAATATCATTTTCCTATCAAACAATTCAAATTAACTATTTAAAAGAAACTGTTGATAATCTTTCTAAGGTAAAACAATTTCTTATTATATATATATATATATATATATATATATATATATCGTTATTATATAATATTATATATATATATATAATATATATATATATATATTATAATAATATAATATATATTATATCTATATATATATATATATATATATAATATGTATATATATATATAATTATATTAGTATTTTATATTAATATATATATTTATATATATAATAATATATATATATATATAATTTAATTAAATAATATATATAATATATATATTATTATATTATATATATATTTAGAGTTAGGGATGGATTTTTCACTATTCCGAGATGCGAATGAGCGATAGTACACAATCCACTATCCGCGATGCGGATGCGGATAGAAAAATCACTATCCGCGATTGTTGGATGCGGACTACGGATAGTTAATATTTTAGCAGTTTAGTCACAGTACTTCGCAATATATAATATATAATTAATATATATATATATATATTTTATATACTATAATATATTATATATATATAATATATTATATATAAAATTATAATAATATATAATATATAATTATATTATATATAATATTGATATCAATTTCATAATTATACCAATATTATATAATAGTATAATATTAATATATATATATCATATTATAATATAATATATATATTAATATATTATATATATATATATATATATTTATATATATATATAACTGTGTTACCAAAGTGCGGCACGGTTGACCCCACTCTTTTGCACCCCATCAAACTTCTTCCCCAGCCTCCACCCATTTGAAAATGATTATGTATATTAATGCTTGGCATATTTGTAGATACTGTACTTGACTTTTTCTGAAAAAAACTTTCTAGTTCAAAAAATTTCTAAGTTCAGAAAAGTTAGTTTTTTAAGAAAATTCTTTAGTGGCAAGCTTCTGGAATTATGCCAGAAGCTTGCCATAAATAATTTTCTTAAAACAATTTTTTAATTTCTGAATTTAAAACTTTTTTGAACTTAGAAAAATTTGTTCAGAAAAAAGTCCACAGTAACAGTATCTACAATATGCCAATGCTTGTAATTAATGTTCTCAAATTATGCTTCACAAACAAAACTTCTAGAGCTTTCAGAGCGAGTTGCTCTCTTATTGTCCGTAATGAGATCGGCACCACTGAAAAAACCTCACTAGCTTACACTTTGAGGACATCTAAGAATCCCTGTCACTCTGCAAGTTTGAAAACTTCATTAATTATCACGCACCAAACCAGGGATCTTTATCTATTCCAAGCTTTCGCTTTTGATATTCTTCGATCCGAATATAGAGCCTTTTGACAGCAGTGAACAAGGACTCTTCATAGCTAGCTAGAAGCCAAAGAAACGTCATGACTTTCAGCATGATACGCTAACAGATGTTAATTGCGTGTCGTTTCTGTGAACTTTGCTTTTATTGGCAGTGAATCTCCTAAGGCAGCATTTCATCACATAGGCCTCCTAAATTAATTTTAACCCTGTAACATGTAGTTCCAAAACATTTGATTTTGTATCTTACGATTTAGAAAAGGCTATGCACAACGCATCATCCGTTTGCAGGTTGAATCTATTGTCTTCTCCACAATAAATTTTCTGCACTATTTGAAAATTCCTCGGCACATCCTATATATACTTATTATATCAATATTATATATTATTATAATATTTATAACTGTATTACTATAATTATTATAAATATATATATAGATATTAATATATATTATAATATGATAATATTAATATAAAAGTTCGTGCACACAACACGTTCTTCATATTTTATGAGAATCTACTCCCGCTATCCGCAATTAAAATTTAATGCGAAGCGAGCTGGGCATGGATAGAGAAAAAGGAGATAAGGGAAAATGCTGATGCGTTGGATATCCCTACACTTAAATTATATATATAATATATATATATATTATATATGTATATATAATATATAATATAATATATATATATATAATATATATACTATATAATAAATATATAATATATATATATTATATATTATATATTATATATTATACTTTTATATATATATAATATATATAATTATATATTATATATATATAATAATATATATATATATATATATATATTTATTACATATATAATATATATATATAAATAACATATGATATAAATTAATATATATATATATATAGATATTATATATATAATTATATTATATATTTGAATATATATATATATATATTATAGTATGTATAATATAATATTATATATATATTATTATATAATATATATATATATATATTATGATGGGCGTATTATGATTTTTTGCATAAACGCGGTTGCGTTTTTTTTGCTCCGAAAATTTTCAACAACCGCGGTTGCGGTTGTGCCAATAAAGCGAAATTACCCAATTGTTTTGTTTACTATATACTAATTACTACTACTACTATTACTACTACTACTACTACTACTACACTACTTTTATTATTATTATTATTATTATTATTATTATTATATATTACTTATTTATTATATTCATTATATATTTTATTATATTAGTATTAATTATTATTATTAGTATTATTATTATCTAAATTATATTATGTTAGAATTTCATCAAACTTTTAGAGAGATACTCTCCCTTTGATTTCTTCATACAAGGTTGCGTCTAATACGGTTATATTTCCCAAGTTCATTATAATACCTTGCAACGTGAGAATAAGAGAGTACATCTCGCGATAATTTATCGGGCCAGTATCAAGGTAGTAAATTCTATTCAGTTGGGCAACAATATTTTGAAATTCTTTCGTGACTGAAAGGGCACAATGTCTTTTTCAGTAAATAATTGAGCTGTTTAATTTTATGTGTGGTTGAACTTCAGTTACAATCGCAATAAACTTATCCTTCACGCAACTTAAGGGAAGATCTGCATATAAGTATATCTGCGCTTCGATGTCGATATAATTTGATCTTGAATAATAAATAATTATTGTTCTTGCCTGAGTTTCTTCCAACTCTCTAGGTTTGAGATTACTTTCTGTTCAATTTTCATTTTTTTTTCGAGGGGTCTTCTTTTCTTTATTTTCTTTTCTCTCTTCTCAATTAATACTATTTCTTTATTACAAAGTTTTATATATTTTTTTCATCCAATTCGTAGGTTTTTTTAAATGTAGTGAGCCTCTTCCTTTGTCGGGAATAGGTTTTAGTTGAACAATTTCATTTTAGCAAAAATCATTTTAATTTCTTTCAAATATGAAACACCCCCACCACACGTTCTTTTCTTTATCAGTAAACATCATTTTTTTCTGCTCACGAAAAGTTCCAAAATGAAAAGTTCCGATTTATTTCGTGATACGTTTTTCTATAATTAAATATTTGTAATTTTCTGAGAAAAAAAACTGAAATATATTACGTACTCTACGTCTAAGGCAAAAGAGTATTTTTGAAAAGGTAACTTCGTGACAACCGCAGTTGCGGTTGTGTAGACACTGACAACTGCGGTTGCGGTTGTCAAAATATGTGCGGTTGCGGTTATTCTCTCCATCACTAATATATATAAATTAAGGTGTAAATACCCTCATAAAATTCAATAAGAAAATCTGCCTTCCTATTGCCCATGATGTAAAAACACAATTATCATGAGAACACCAGTGGAACCACTATATACTGTCCCACTTGAGCCTTAAGTTCAAAACGTTAAGAAATCTGGAATTTTCTTGGGTTAATGATACAAAAATGTTTGTTACTTTTTTAATATTCATACTACATGCATGATTTAGGTACCAAATGATTCAGAATTAAATTTTAAACACATTTAACTGAATAAAAATATTTTGCTGAGGTAATAGTTTAAAAGTTGTATACAAATAATTTTTTTTCAATTTTGTTTATTCATTAGCTAAACCCTTCTTGAATAATCCAATTTTTACTTTTAACTACTTTTTAAGTTACATATTAGTATCAGTACAGATAGCCTAAGTTAAACTTTACTATTATTAATTCTAACTTTGATCACTATTTTCGCTTTTTTTTGCGATAATTTTCATAATTTTTGCGATAATATTCAGTCATTGCCAACGCTGCGATCACTATCCACTATTTTTCCACCAACATCAATATCTGTCATTAAATGCCTTACCCATTTGACTGTGGCAATCGTGTCTCTTTTATGTTAAAGTTATAAAATTAAAATTATGTCCGCTTCTGAAATTGCATTTAAAATGGGTGGAAGTGTTTCGCATTGTGAAATTGGCTTGTGAACTTCATGCGTTTGAAATTATTTTTGCTTTAAAAATGTCTGAACCTATTTGGAGGATATTTGTCTATTCATCTTCTCATTCATCTTCACTTCTCACTTTTCACCACCCCTTCAAAATCATCTTCAATGAATATATTTATTAAGCCATTTAAATATTTAGCAAATTTATAACAGCCTATCCCTACTTCCTCTTTCTTCATCAGCTATCTTCTACTAAATATTTTCCACCCATAGTCCTTAAAAACTATTTGTTAAATTTGTAGCAAATCTCCTTCCATTTTTACTGGAAACGTGAGGTCGTTCAACTTGTGTCTACTCCGATTCTTTAATATAGTTTTCTATTAACCTTTATGTGTTCGAAAACTTTGAAAAAATAAAGTTACTATAAATTCTTGCAATCATTTTTCATTCCTACTATTCACTAAAGAATGTATATTAACGAGAATCTGCAACCAAATGTAAGCCAACGAGAATGATTATTGGGCCACTTCTAAACAATGCCAAATCGTCATCCACATCACCAGTTATTATGCTGCAGAAAATGCGATAGGCATAGTACTGGTCAGTGAGAGACTGTCTAAAGTTTCATTATCTAGTAAAATTAATCCATTACATGGTATTGGTTTAAATTTTACCACTTTCCATTCAAACACGTTTCCATTTAGTTTCGAGCCAATTGACCCTGCAAACTTATCGGGACCTTTAGTTGTGCCATCCAGTTTCATGAAAACATGCCTCAATGGTAGCTCATTTAGATGCAGAAGACATATCATTTTGTAATGGTTTTCCAAAAAAAAATTCCGCTAAAATCTTATTGAAACCATCTATGACCAGTTTCACATTGTTCCAATCCGCTTCACAGAATATAATCTATTTCAGTCCGGACCACAAAACTCTCTTGAATCATGGCATATCATCCTTTCCTCTCTGCAGAAAAATGTCAA
>JABUQX010110056.1:0-25852 GCA_015478945.1 Trachelipus rathkii | reverse complement strand
AAGAATGTATGGATGTGAAAGTGTTAAGTAGAGTTGGAAAAGCAGAGAGTAAGAAGTGGAGTGAGTTATAATATTCAAAATGTGGCGAATGGCGAGTGTAGTTGGACTGACTTAGAGATTATAAGGAGATTGAAAGTATCGAGGATCAAGAGGAAGAGAAGTGAGGTTGGGCAATTGGGATAATGAAAGTTTTGACAACTAAGTTAAAGGAAATTGATAATTTGGAAGTGAATGATGTTTTAAGCAAGTCAATGATTGAGGTCAAAAGAAGATTTTTCTTAGGTGGATGATTACTGAAAAATTGAAGGGAAAGAATGTTTGTAAAGCGAGATTGGTTGCAAGAGGGTTTGAAGAGGAAGAAGATTTAATTACCGAAACTCCAACTTGTTCAGGGGAGGTTTTAAGAACTTGTTTTAGCATAATAAAAAGGGAGGGATAGGAATATACTCTAATGACATTAAATATGCTTACTTACAAGGGAATGTTATGAATGTTGTGGCTTCTCCTAAAGAAGCAAAAAAAAACAGTGTATGTGGGAATTACAGAAAACTGTTTATGGTTGTAAAAGATGCTGCAAGAGCTTGGTATTACAAGGTGGTTGGTATTGTGGTGAGCTGCCCTTAGTGGTAGTTTTTTTTAATTTTTGTATCATATTTAATTTGGAGTATTTTTAATTTTGTCATGTATGAGGGTGTTATGAAGGGGGAGAATAATGAGTGATGGGTGTTCTGATGACTTCAGTAGTTAGTCTCTTTCCAACAGGTCCTTATTACCTTCGTCTTCCTTGTTTCGCGACATCCAACATTCTTTCATTTTTGAATGAAATGAATGTGAATGATTGTAGATGAGTGTGATTAATTTTCTTTTTGTAGGAATTATTAATATTTATATTTTGAGAATTTTGAATTGAAGTCAGGTGGAGGTTTTCGTGCATTGATGTATGGGATCCTGTAGAATATTGGGAAAAAGTTGAAGAGGTTGTGGTCTTTGAAGCTGAAGAGGTTTTCCTGCGGATGTGGAATCCTTCTTGGGTTACAGGTACTGCTTTAAGGTTTCTTTTACTTCCTTTATTATTGTTCTTATAAGGATTAATTATTACATTTTATTATTCTTATTAATAGTTTTTATGAGTATTATGAGTAATAGTTTATTGTCCAGTTTTTTATAGAGTTGGGAGATTGGTATTGGTATTGATGTAGTGTGAAGGTTTCTGTGTCCCTCTGAACATAGAAGTAGAGAAAACTGGTCAATAAATATTTGTCCAAAAGAGTTCTTTCTTTGTTTGTGGCTTTTTATTTGTTGTTCCTTTCTCGATATTTTTATTTTTTTAAATGTTTGCTTATTTATTAGTTGAAGGCCATCAGGTACCTGACGATATTTCGATGTGCTTTGCTTAGATAATTGTTTTACGAATTTACTAAATTATTTCATTACTAATTATTTGATTTGTTCTCATAATTATTCTTTATTGTTTACCTTATTATTTAAAAACTTTTCACTGTCTTAAATAATTCATAAATGAGATATTATTATTATTTAACTTATTATTGTTGTCATGTTAGGATTTGTTTATTTATTATTTAACTTATTATTTTTATCTTTGCTATATATTATTGTTGTTAAGTTAGGATTTGTTTTTTTTGTCTCCTTTCAGTTTTTTTTGGAGCTGAGATTATTTTGGAGCTGAAATTTTTTTGCTGTGGCCAGTTTTTGTGAGCCGAATTTGTTTCCCTGTGGTTGTCTTCTGAAATTATTGGATCCAATTTTTTCATGTGAAGGTATCCTTTTCTTTTGGACCTTTTTTTGGTTCCATTTGTTATGGACAATGGAACAATTTAATTGAATTGGACCAATAAAATAAAATTCAGATTATTGTAGT
Source organism: Trachelipus rathkii (assembly GCA_015478945.1). Taxonomy (NCBI): domain Eukaryota; kingdom Metazoa; phylum Arthropoda; class Malacostraca; order Isopoda; family Trachelipodidae; genus Trachelipus; species Trachelipus rathkii. The sequence continues at coordinate 23,973 of JABUQX010110056.1, read as the reverse complement.
TCAGTCTTTTATTTTTATTTTAACGTAAAATCCGCTACAGTGTAATTGAGGAATTAGGTGTAAAAAGTAAATTAGAACCGGCTTTATTTTTTTTGGAAAGAAAAATCGGAGATTAATAGGGACTGTGTGTGTACACATGTGGATGATTTTTGTTTTGGTTCTAAACTATTTATGGATGAAAATATAAAAGGTATGAAAGATAAGTTAGAAATAGGTTCAGAAGACATTAATTAAGGATTTTAAGTATATAGGGGTGAATATACACAAGTACAAAAGGGGTACGTGGTTGGAACAAAAGAATTATATGGACAGAATAAGTGTTCTGGATAAAAGATTTTTTTAGTGAGAGGGAAATGGAGAGTAAGGAATTGACTTTATATAGATCGTTAATAGGACAAATTAAATAGGTGAGTGGTCATGCAAGACCTGACTTTTGTTATTCAGTAAGCGAAAGGAGTAGATTTTTTAAGGGAGGGAAAGTGGAGGAAATGGGGAAACCAATCAATATTATAAAAAGAGGAAAGGATATAAAAATGGGTATTTGGTTGAATAAACTTGAAGGCAAGATTAAAGTGTATATGGATGTGTCTTATGGTATGGAAGAGAGTGTTAGTCCACAGGTAGGTTATATTGCGGCTCTTAAGGATGAAAAGGGAATAAATGTCCTATTGCTTGGAAATCTAGGTGTATGAAAAGGATTGCAAGATCTACAATTGAGGCAGAAGCTATAGCATTTATAGAAGGTATGCAAGTAGGTATATATTTAGAAAAATGTTGGAGAGAGGCTGTTGGCCATGAGAGGTTGCATAATCAAGGTATATACAGACAGACAGTAAAACTCTGAAGAATGCGATATATTCTGTGACAAAAGTATTGAGCAAGCTTAAGGATAGATGTGGCGTGGATTAAGTGGATGTTACAAGAGAAAAAACATTACAAAGGTTGAATGGGTTGATACAAAACATCAGTTAGTGGATGTGTTTACAAAAGGAAGAATGGAGGTTAGAGGTATAAAAAAAAATATGTGGAAGGGGGAAATGGAGAGAGAAGGTATAAGATTTTGTTTTTCATGTTTAATTCTTTCTTTTTCTTTAGGATCGCTATTGTAATCAAGGGTTAAAGTTAATTTAGTTTTTTACCCTTCTGTTCTTTTGTACTAGCTTTTTTGTTCTTTTTGCATGCAGTAGTGGCTACTAGTGGGTAATAATATTAATAGTATAATAGAAGATATATATAAAAATAATAGATAAAATATGTGGAAGGTTAACCTGTTGTCCAAGAACGCGATTAACAGATATAGAATATACTAAACTAATTTTTTTCATGTTTAATTCTTTATTGAATTTACTAAAAATTGTTGGCCTATTTGCTACACTCAGTAAAAGCTAATAATTTATCTATAGGGTATTGGGAAATGCACAAAAACCTTGAATAATAAAATTTAATTTAATTCAAACTGGTAAAATAATATCCACCCTTTAATATATATATATAATATATATATATATAATATATATATATATATATATATATATATTTATATATAATATATATAATTATATATATATATAATATATTATATACTATATATATATTAATATTCAGTAAAAGTAAAATTTATCTAGATGTATTCGGGAAAATGCCTACAAAAAACTTAATAATAAAAAATTTATTTAATTCGAATCTTGCTAAAATACTATCGTTCCTTAAATTTATAGTATATTTTTATACAAACTTAATATATAATATAATAATATATAATATATTAATATTATAGATATAATATATATATATATATATAATATATATATTATATATATATATATATATATTATATATAGTGAAACAAAACGGGGTTTTTCATATCCCGTTAACTTTTTTGTCACTATAAGTAAATTCACTTTTTGGATGCTGGATAGCCAGCTCCGGCTGTTTTTATAGCTTACATGGGAACTGTGGGCGGGCCGCCAGGATGCAGTAACACCCTCTTAGGGGGCGGACTGAGAGCTTTCGAAGATGTGGTACTTTTAAATCTGCATAATTATGGACAAGCCTTCGAATATCTTATACTGTTGTAAACAGATAAAAGTTATTTATTAATTACAAAATATTATACCCTTCAGTAAAAGGATTATCGTCCCGAAAAAGGTCATCTTTATTCAACATTTGACCAGTGTCATCTGATAAAAAGTTGATATTTGCTATTAATACGTTTGGTATTGTATAGTGGTATTTTATCTAATTAACTTAGCTATTACTATGTACTCTCTTTCTTTCTTAGGTAATCTACTTCACTTGGATCTCGTACTTCTTGTCTTCAACAATGAATAATGAAACTGTTCATCACTTCCAAAACAATTTAATTTATATATGCTATGTATTATTAAAATTTTCCTCAATTCAATTTGTGTTTTATTTATAGTTATTTACCTTGATTAGATTTAATCTCAAATTCTTAGTGTGTTTTAATATCCTTAATAGTAATTTATGGCTCGTATAATGTTTTCAAGTTGTAAAGAACAATATACTGCAAATTATTCAAATAACTCCAAAGACTTAATTTAAATTCAATATTAATTTTGTAAATCAAGATTTTCTGTTCTAATGAATACGCAAATCTGAAAATATATCGAAAATTTTTCAAGTAAGTTCTCAAGTTAATTAAAATTTTATCAATTACATAGGCCATAAAAAATGTTATTCTTTTTATATCTTAAATGGACTCTTTAGAAAAGATAATCCTTTTAATTTCATATTGGAAAAGTCTTTCGATGTTTCTCAAAGAGCTAGATTAACTTTTACCTAATACAACATAAAAAGCAATAATGTAAGATTATTACTAATTCGCCAAGTGTTGATTTCGTAATTGCTATTAAAGAGGTCGGGCGATAATGTCCAGAGGACGAGGTTCCTAACGTAGTATGCGCAATTACACTCTACGATCCTTGACATGCTAACATGGAGATATTCATAATTATATATATATATATATATAATAGATATATATAGGTGATATATATATAGATATTATAAATTGTATATATTATAATTATATTTATATTATATATATATTTACTTTATATATATATATATATAAATAATGAAAATAAATATATATATTTATATACTATTATAGTATTATATATATAATTAACTTGTATCAAAATTATTATATTATTATAATATATATATATATATATATATATAGTATACGCATATATATACTATATATATATATAATATAATTATAATGATGAATATACTATATTTAATAATTAATTAAATAATGAAAATAAATATATATATATATATATATACTTATATATATGTATAGTATACTATACTATATATATAGTAATATGTCTATAATTAGATCGGTATATATCATAAATAATATGAAGAAATAAACTATATAGTGTTAGGTGTAGGTAACAGCGTGGATGCCCTGAAGTGTAGGATGTAGGTGTAACTTGGCGAGGATGCTAGGTTATTGGTGACAGGATCGTGTGAAGGCTGGGTGCTGCGTTCACAACGTCGCGAATCGACGGACAAAGAGGACCTGCGGCTAACGCGTACCCGGCGCAGGAAAACCGACGGGAAAATGCGGCCTGCGGGCGCACGCGCGGGCGGTTGAACGCGAAGAAAAATGCACCTCGGGTGCCGAGGATCGTCATGCACAAAAAGGCTTAAGCCCTCTTAAAGACAGATCAAAATCAAGCGTGGTCAAATAATGAGCCCATTGACGCGGAGGGCAAAAAAAATTAGGTGGGCTCGTAAAAAATAGGATGGCAATACGTTACCATACACGGTTGCGTAACGCAACTCGTTTGGCGCACCCATATCTTCGAAAGGGTTGCCTAAAAATTAGGGTGGCCAAAAAATTAGGGTTGCCAAAAAAATATAGTTGCCAAAAATTAGGTTGGCAGAAAACATTAGGGTGCTATAATCCCGTGGGCTAAAAATGACCCATGAAACGAAGGGTGGGGTTGCCGTAAAAAGGTAAAGCCCAAATATATAGTAAAGGCCCAAAAGGTAAAGCCCCAAAAAGGTCAAGGCCCAAAAAGGTTCAAGCCCCAAAAAGGTCAAGCCCAAAAGGTCAAGGGGCAAGTAAAAAATTGCTCAAAAAAGGCCTCAGTAGTCTGACGCTGTTGGTTCCAAAATGTACCTAACACACACCGGAAATGACCACGTCCTACTATAATATACATTTATTACCTATAGCAACTAGGTGCGTAAACTGAATGCTATGCACATGAAAGCGCACAAGAATATAATGAATGACAGTATTTACAGGGAGCTTTCCCTCCCGTTGCCCCACCAGAATTCAGAAGCTGCATGAAAATAAAAATATAATCTTTTTCTTATGAGTTGGTATATATAAGTCATATATTTTTTTAACAAAATTGAAGTTCTCTGCCAGTATTAGTCATGAAGTATGATAATTGTGAAAACAACTTATCAACTCTTCATGTTTCTAAATTATTTTTAAAACTTTCCAAAAAATATGCCACACTGATACAACTTTTATAAGTTTCATGACAAATCAGTGATGCTGGTGTCTATTAATTGATAATTTAGTCCATAGTTATAAATATGATATTATGAGGCCACTATTTCAAAAATAGAATGATTTTAAAACAAAGTCTTTACCCACAGAATTAATAAAGGACATTATTCAAGTTAACTACTCTATTTAAAAAAAAAATTAAAATAATAAAAAAAAAACAATTCCACTATAACAAAGCTAAGGCCATGATCACCAAAAATGTACCAGAATAAATACCGTATGTTATTCACAATATTTCAGGTACCGGTACACAAATTTGACTGGTGCGATACCGTTACCATCTAGGTACTTATTCAAAAGTGATTGGCGCGATACCGGTAATCGTATCAAAATTATTCGGGCCCGATACATGCACCCCCGCGTACATGTACCGACCGTCTATACGTCCTCTATACATTCACTGGAGTTAAAATATATATATATTATAAGTTGAGACATATAATTAATATATATATATACTGGTCGTATAATATTAAAATATATATATATAGTTCATATCATTTTAATTATTAGTATATTATTAGTATATAGAGTATATAGATAATTATAAAACTCGAAATGTATTAGACATATATATATATATAGTAATATATTACTTATAATATATTTGACTTATTTAATATATTTTATATATAAATATTATTAATAGTATTATATATAATTAACTATATATATATCACATATATATATATTACTATAATAAATAGATTTTAAAGGAAATTTATTACAAAAGTTTCATGTAATATATAGAAATTCGTGAAATTTCGTATTAGCGAAATTTACAAGATTATGTATATATATATATATACTTTGTATTTATATTAATTATTTATGATAATATAAATATATATATATAATAAATATTATATAGTAATTAAATTAAATAATTTATTATAATGGCCAGGTCCATCCCGAAGAGTTCAGCATGTAACTAGAAAACTACTATAACATCTACAGGGAAATAAAATAACCATTTTTATTTCACAGAAAATTCATCTTAAGAAAACTTATAAAAAATTTAATTATTTATTCTAATAATATTAAGTCCTTATAATAAATAAATTAGTAAATCTTTAGACCTGAAAATAGGCACTCTCCCTCTCACTCTGATTGTACCTATGAAACCTGCATTAGTCACGAGAGCAAAAGTTGCCAAATATCCACTACTTTTCTAATATTTGGAAGAAATTATTATTTTTATATTTTATATCCTTTTTAGGGGATCGAGCCGACAGAAAGACAGAGTAGCAGTTGAAGTTAGAAACAATTTGAGCCCATTGTTCAGAGGCAATGTATTCCTTTCATCAAAGTCGTTTCTTTTAGCCTTTTAAAAAAAAAAATTCAACATTTGGCACCTGTGTTTGCTCCTCGGAGTAAGCAGCAGCTTCCCTTTTTTCAAATAAAACTTATTTTCAACATTTTTGACAATTTTTAATTTTTTTTATAAAGCGTTATTTTTTAATTTTTTTAATTTCCGAATGACAAAAAATTTACTCCTGATTAATAAATATGATATTTATTTTCGAGATAGTTTACTGTATAGATTTTTAGTTACAATTCCTACTCTTGTTAGGTACCATTTAAGACCAATATTCTAATGGATAGTATCGGCGCAGCCTGATGATATATAGTATTATATATATATATATATTATATATAAATGTGCCTACTATGCAGTTCCCTTACATATAGATTAAATAATTCAAAAATATTATTGTCTAGGGCATTTTTAATATTAAATATAATTATATATATAATAATTATGATAAATATATCAATATATATGTGCTTTTATGTATTTCATTAACAGACAAAAATAGTTTTTCGAATCAGATATACTCAAAAAACTACTCAAATAGCAACAATGGAAAGGTGAAATACATATGCTGGAAAGAATGCTCCAATTTTAGTGTCGAAACATTGTGTAAAAAAAAAAAAAACATCCTCAAAAAAACTACCTAACAGAACGCAGTGCGAAAAGTGAATATCTAATTTTTTGGAATCCTTGTAAAATTTTCATTTAGTAGGGAAAATGTAAAAAAAAAAAATAATAAAATAAATAAAAAAATATGTATTTTTTTGTTTATATATCACTAGACCATCTTAAATATTATATAATAGGTAAATATTAATATTATAATATAATTAATATTTACTATATATTATTATATATATATTATAGATAATTATATATATATATAAGATATATATATATATATATATATATATATATATAAATATATATATATATATAATATATAAGATATATATATATAGTATTATTTGTAAATTAATTACGACGGCAATGTAGGAGCTCGCAGCCGACGGGTGACACAGGGTGAGGGGACGTTTCATAACCCCGCGAGTAGTGACGGGGCGAGGAACCCTCCGCGCACCAATCACCAAAGAGCGGGGAGTTCCGGAGACCCCTCCCGGAGGGAATTAGGTCCTACCCCGTAAGTTCCCCGGAAGTCGAGAGAATCCCCGACTCCTTCCATCGGTGCGTTATACCCTTGGCGGGTATCCTCTTAGTAAATAAAAAAAAGCAATTTAGTACATAGAAGTCTAGTTTAACGGTAACCATATAAAATGTCTTCTAAAAAGAGGCTCTACTAATCATGTTATCCTATAATTATTAAAAATAATATTTTTATATTTTTTTTAGTTTTTTTAACATTTTCTTGTATAAAATTATACCAGGATTCCAAAAATGTGGTATTCCTTTTCGCTGTACTTAGTAGTAGTTTTGAGATTTTTTTATTTATTTATTTAGTTTTTTATTTTTTTTTTTTACATATGTTTCCGCACTAAAATGGACCCAGCATTCCAGCACATCTATTCCTTTTTTTCTGGACCAGTTTAGCTCTTGGATTTCCTTTCTGAAATAGAAGAAAATTTTTTCTTTAAATGAAAATAAATCTTTGCACATAAAAAAATATTTCTTAAATATTAATATATTATATTTTATTATAGATTATATTAATAATTTAATTTTTTATACTGCTATATAAAATTAGAAAATTTTAATTATTAATTCTATAATAATATTATATATATATATATATATATATATATATATATATATATATATATATATATATATATATATAATATAAGTATACACATATGTATATAGTATTATATATATTAATTATATTATTATATAAGATGTATGAAAATAAGAATAATATATATAAAATTAATGAGGAGGCACAAATATTTATTATATTAGGCAGTCAATTTCACGTGTTTATTTTGAACATCATCGAATGAAAAGAAGTCAGCGACAAACAACTCAGGAGAACCGAAAGAATTAAAGGTGTGTATTTTGATTATTTTTAATGCAAAATTTTATCACGTTTCATTCTATGTTATACTCCACATTTGTTTAAAGTTCCTTTCAGCATTTTAATAAAACCTAAAGTTTGAAATTTTAGTAATTTTAGTTTTAAAAAGTTACTAACACTAGTACTTTATTTAAGGTTTCTTACTCGTTTGCTCAACCAAATTAAACTTTATTGGTTAAAATACATGAACTTAATTTCCCTTTCGCAGCTTCAAGGAGCATAATCATTGAAGCATATTGAAACTAATATTTCCGAGATTGAAAAACAATGTGATTAATTATTTGCGCAGCCTCTGTAGTCTTTTTGAATCATAAGTCAGGAAATGTCAAGTACATTATTGTGGTTCACATATATTTTATAACTTCTTCAAAGTTCAACCTACTCTAATACGAAAAGAATGAAGTTCAATTAAACTTTGTTTCCTTTTGAATGCAAAAATTCTTGAAGGCTTTTTACATCTTTACGCCTACATATTTAATGCAAAGTTCACATCATTCATTAAATTAAAATCTCATATATAAACTCGTCAATATCGAAACGATTCAGTACAATAAAATAAGTTCCAAAAGTGTTTAAAGGTATTTAAATAGAAACTGTAAAACTATAATTTATTACTAAACTAAAAATTAAAACAAAAATAAAATGAAAATAATTTACCAATTTAATAACTGTGAGATGATAATTCAGGCTTGACGACTGTAAATGTTTTCCTGTCTAAGAAGTATTTCAAAAATATAGCAAAAATTGAAGTTAAAAATCATACTGCGTTCCACTTAGGAAGAGCTTTCTGACATAATAAAGAAGTAAGTCTTTGTCAATAGTAACCTTATAAAAGTATGTAAATATTCTCTACTGGGGATTTGAAGCGTATCGGTTAAGGGTTTTGTGACCTTAGCTTTTGTAGCATATCTTCAATTATTCTGTGTATTTCTTCAATATTTTCGTAAGTTTCTTCCATATTTAGACGCTTTCCTTTCAATTTTTTGCACTTTTCTTACAGGTTTTGCGGCTTTTTTTCCAAGTTTTAGGACCTTATTTTAAGGCATATTTTCAATCATTCTGTGCATTGTTTTTCCATTTTCGCTTCTTCCCTATTTAAGTTTTCTTGTAACCAGATTTTGACGCATATCCTTAATAATTTTTTTAATTTCTTCCATATTTTCGTTCATTATTTCAATGTTTAGATGCATTTCCATATTTAGATGATTTTCTTTCAATAATTTGTACGTTTCTTCAAGATTTCGGGGTTTTCCAGTCAATATTTGGGACCTTAGAATTTGGCTCATATCATCAATTATTCTATGCATTTCTTTCATATTTTCGTCAATTCCTTCCATTTGTAGGCGCATTTCTTCCATATTTAGACTCTTTTCTCTTAAATTTTTGCACTTTATCCTTTTTTGGGTTTTTCCTTCCAAGCTTTTGGATTTTATTTTTTGGTAAATATTTCCAGTTATTATGTGCATTTCTTCCATATTTTTCTGGCTTTCTTCCATAATAAGACTCATTTCTTCCATTTTTAGACGTTTTACTCTAAATATTTTGCCCTTTTCTTCCCGTTTTGGGGGCTTTTCTTTTAGATTTTGGGACCTTAGATTCTGTCGCGTATCTTCAATTATTCTGTGCATTTCTACCATGTTTCTGCCCATTTTTTCCATAATTAAACGCAGTTTTATATTTAAACGCAAAAGCATTTTTTCCATATGTTGACGCTTTTCTCTTAAGCTTTTGGACTTCTCTTCACGTTTCTGTGGCTTTCTTTCTAGGCTTTGAAATCTTAGATTTTTCCGCATATCTTCAATTATATTGTGCAATTCTATCATACTATCGTTCATTTCTTTCTTTTCAAGACACATATCTTCTCTATGTTCCCACCTTTCTCTTACCCTTTTGCACTTTTCTTCCAGGTTTTCCAAGATATTGCACCACTCATTAATGTCCTGGAACATTTTATCCATGTATTTATTATCTTCTTGAATTTGACGCCTTTCTTCAAGGTCTTCGGGATATTCACCTACGTTTAGGCGGAACTTCTCCTGATTTTGGGAAATCTTTTTCTGATGTTATCGTCCCAAACAAAATAACCCAAAATCTAAAGCTAATAAAATATCAAAAGATGATAGGCTCTACTTTGCTCCTAATAAATTATGCTCTTAAATTTTTGGAAGATAAATACGATACATTACAAATTTCAGTAATTATAAAGGTTAACATTTAAAAAAAAAAAAAAATTAAGCTTTCACACCATTCGAAATAGCAAACAATTAAAAGCCTAAACGTTTTAAGAAAAAATTTGAGCTTGAACAACATTATAAAATGAATGGCTAATTTGCCTTAAAAATGATTATCAATTATAGAATCAAAAGTAATATCATAATAATAATAATAATAATAATATAAATAAGTAAATAATAATAATAATCAATAATAATTAAATAATATAATAATTAATAATAATATGATTACTTTATTAAACCAGGGGTCAATAAAAAATTTAAGCTTTGGTAAAGTTGGTTAAACTGAGAAATGCATTTTTATGATCCTAGGGAAAAATCAGAAATACGAGATTTTATACATTTTAAACTAAAATATGGATCATGCAAATTTTTTACGAACAAAATAAATCGCGAGGTATTTTTCAAATGAAACAAAATTAAAAGAGAAAGAATTATGAAACACGAAAAGACAAACTTTCTTTGTATTTGTAAATGGCGAATTTAAATATAAATAAATCAGATATTAATCAAAAAAATTAAAAAGAAATGGGCTCTAAATATTTTTTGGGGCTTCACACCTAAGTCTTATTAAAATGAGTTTACAGTTAGGCGCAATATTATTTACTTTAAATTGATGTACAGGTATCTACGTAACAGTTGATAGAATGAATGTTAACGGCATGACAATTTTTTTTTTAATGTAAGTGGAATGCCGGTAGCGGGTATTCATGATGATGTGAATGAATTGCAGACCGCGCGCTCCGGCAACACCGGTGCCTAAAATTAATATTAATTCTTTTTCGCTACAACAATAAAAGAACGCACCATAGCGTAGGGTGAAGCTTAATTTTCCCTTTATATGTGGCTATAGGTTAAACTTTATTACATTTCTTTTTATTTAATGGAAAATTTAGAAAAATTGGCTTAAAAAATCCCTCAAATGAAATAATTTTGAGATAGCATTACCAAACCATTCCGAGATACTGAATTTTATTATTGCCCCCCAGGTTTAATAAAGGATAATAAAATAATAATAATAATTAATAATATAATAATAATGTAATACATAATAATAATAATATAATCATACAAAAAAAATAGTATTTAAATATATTTATTCCCTAAGTTAATCTGAAATTTGTATTAAACGCGATGTACAGAAAAATTTTAATTCAATAATAGCTTTTTAATAATATAATTTTTAAATAATTAAACTTAATGAATATTTCATGAAACTTTATTAAAGAATAAAGTGAGTTTTCTTTTTAGAAATTTAAAAAGAAGTTTGAAAGTCTGGTGGGTTAGTTGTATTCCTGTAACTACGGGTCCACATCATTCGGCCCTGCCCGGCCCTACCCGGCCCTACCCGGCCCTGCCCTGCCCTGCCCTGCCCGGCCCGGCAAGAGGGATGCATAACTTTGGGTTACTAAGGAGCAAGTTATATCCTTTAGCTTTCTTACCATGAACAACAACTCCGAGCAATCCAAGTGTTGAATCTGTAGTTGACACGATGTCTAAATTCTGTAAGGAAATAAATTTCTTACTTTTATATTACAAGTTTTTCTTTTTATAATTAAACATTGATAATATAATAATAATAATAATAATAATAATAATAATAATAATAATAATGAATAATAATGTCAATTACTGCGTGCATGTGGAGTTATTCATATCCCGATGCATGTGATTCGAAACATTTTTTTTGATTAAAAGTCAAAATAAAACTATATTGTAATAAAAGAGCTTACAACTTTAAAAATATTTAAAAAAAACAAGTAATTAATTATTTATTTAAATTTAGTCTGTATATCACACATCTGAAAGAAGGTTACCTCAATCCCTAAACCTAACCAAACTCTGTATTACGAGTATAATTTATTATCACTTCTTATCTCAGAATTGCACACTTCCTTTCAATAGCCAACTTATATAAATGTAGAAAAAAGTTCAGAATTTTTCTTTACACGCGCTGTTGTACATTTTGTTCAGATAACGTAAAATTATAAAAAAATTGACTTGGCTACATTACTGACAGATAATTGACAAGCAATAATAATGAACAATTATAATAATAATATATATAATATAATAAGTTAATAATAATATTAATAATCATTAATAATAATAATAAATATAATAATAATATACATAATGGACCTTTTTCTGTTTTACACTCCGTCAGTTTTGATATTTTTTTTTTTTTTGGTCATGATTTACATATTAGCATATGATCTTAACAATCAAATTTAAGTTGGTAACGGTAGTTCCTTATCTTCTGACCTTTTACGATTTTACGGTACCTATCGTACTCTATATAAATTTTTTTTTCATACAACGTAAAGGTGTAATACCCTTTTGATAGGCTGTGGTGAAACCGCCAAGATGGCACAAGGCTGGGGGTCTCTCGGCCCGTTCGAGGACAAAAAGCGGTATTCGACGTTATTTTCACTCCCCCTTTCATCCGAGGAGGGTTCCAGAACCCCCCTTGGTATTTGGGTTGTCGCGGGGTTTCCTCCGCCCCCTCCCCTACTGGGTATGAAAAACGTCACCCCCTCTGTCCCCCGTCAGTTCGAGTTTTCCTAATTTTCATTATTATTATTACATTTTAGTAATAAGCTTTATACGCTGACTTCAAATATGTAATTATGTAAATCTAATCTTTCCCTTACTTTTCACGATATTTCAACCTCCCATTCTTGCAATATTTAACATAAATGGGATTTTAAAAAATTATTTAAATATTCGTTGGACTGTTCCTTGATCCCTGAATTCCATTGTTAGTATCATATCAGTAGCAATATAATTAAAAAAAAAAAAAAAAAAAAAAAAAAAATCAAACTCTGACGGAGTCGTAAAAACAAAAACACAATAATTAATATAATAATAATAATAAATTCATTAATTAATTAAAATTCAATATAATAATAATAATACATAATAATTAATAATAATAATAATTAATATGAATAATACTCTCTAATAAAGTCAAAAACAGTAACAATTAATAAACTAATTAACAATATTATATGATACAACAAAACAATTGAAACTATAAATACTACCTTGCCCAAGACTTTTATTATATTTTTATAAAAATTCTACCCAAATTTACAACTTAAATGGTGGTCTTTATCAATAGCAAAAGGAAAGGACTCACTTACAATTACAATAATCAATGAGCTTCATTCATAACAAATACCGAAAAATTCTTATATTAAATTGAATAATGACTATTAAATGAAAGGAGAGGGAGTACAGCAAGTCTATTATTACATTCTTGGTTATTTTAAATTGGTTACGCCATACATATCATTAAATTCCTTGAAGGGGGAGAGGGGTTTAAAAACCACCCCCTACAATACCCATTTCTGTTAATTAAAATAAAGAATACCTTTTTTCCAGAACCCGAATTGCTCACAACAACATTGTTAGTTTCTCTTTGAACCTTTTTTGTTTGTTGCGGGCGGTCAGATTTTTGGCTATTTAAAAAAAACGTTCACAAATTTTTTCTCGCTTCTTGGAAAGTCATAAATAATGCGTTTCGTGAATAAAGGAATGGTAACTGTGGTCTTAATGAGAAGGCGTCTTTAAACCAATGGCATTTCCGGAGAGAGGAGAGTGAGACGAGAGAGAGGTATCGCGAGGCGAGAGGATCAGAGAGAAAGAAGAAGAGAGAGACGAAGAGAGGGAGACAGAGAAGATGAACGATGAGAGAGAGAGAGATGGAGAGATGATGAGAGAGAGAGTTCGCCCGTGTACTCAAACAAGAGAAGAGGCGGGAAAGAACATCAAACTGAAGTGAAGGGGAGAGGAGACGATGAGAGAGAGAGATGAAGATATGAAGAGGGGTGGAGAGAGAAAGAGGATGAGTGATGTGTGCGGAGGGAGAGGGAGAACGAGTATGGAAAGAGGAGAGCGGAGACTCGAGAGACCCGAGAGAGAGAGAAACAGAGAGATGAGAGAGAGAGAGAGGGAGAGAGAGAGGAGAAAGACACCCATTAAGAAAATGAGAAAAATAAAATCGAATATAGAAAAGAAGGAGAAAGACCGAGAAATGATGAAAGAGAAAGAGATAATGAGGGAATTTTTTTGGGTGAGGGAGAGATGAGAGGGGGTGGGTGGAGAGAAAGGAGAAAGAGAAAGAGAGAGAGAGAGATGAGAGAGAGTGAGAAGAAGAGAGAAGAGAGGAGGATGAAGAGAGAGAGAGAAGGAGAGGAGAGAGTAGAGGAGAGGGGAGGGATAGAATATGCATAGGAGGAGAGAGGGGGGAGAAAAGAACGGAAGGCGAGAGGAGAAGAGAGAGAGAGAGAGAGAGAGGAGAGCCGAGAAGAGGGAGAGAGACGAGATGAGAGAAGAGAGGAGGTTATTTGAAAAAAACTATTTCTTGTTCTTTATTTTATTATTTTCTGTTACCTTGGCATGTTTTATAATTCACGCTTAGCGAGAATTCGATCAACCATTTCCTAAAAAGTACTTAGGCAAATGATTATATTATTATATATTATTATTATTTTTATTTTATTATTGATATATTGATTAGTATTTTTTATTATTATATTATTATTATTATTAGTATTTTATTATCTATTATTTAATATTATTATTAGTTATTATTATTATATTATTATTATTATATTAGTATTATTATTAATTAATAATAATAATAATAATAATAATAATATATTATTATTATTATTATTAATTAGTATTATAATTATTATTATTATTAGTTATTATTATTTTATTATTATTATTTATTATTTTATTATTTTATTTTATATTAATTATTAATTATTATATTATTATTTATAATTATCATTATATTACATTATCATATTATTATTATTATATTATTATTATTATTATTATTTATTATTTATATATTAATAATAATAATACATTAATAACTAATAATAATAATAATAATAATAATAATAATAAGTAAAATAATATAATAAATAATAAGATTATAAATAATAATAATAATAATTAATAATAGATAATTTACAGTTCGAGGTTAGCAGTAATGTGGGAAATTCCATTTAAGATTATTTTTTAAAATGACATAAAAAATAGATAATCTAAATGTGTCAAGGTAATGTCAAGAAGCAAGTGAGATAATATGTTTGTTATTATTGGTTTTTCTTTATCTTTTTTCTTGTTCACAAAGTGTCAAAGAAAAGGTAAAAATTAAGAATGGCCCGGTTAATTATTTAAATTCTTTTCAAATTAAAATTTGGATTTTAACAACAGTTGAAAAATAAAATAATAATAAAACATGAAGTTATAACGGTGTGTAACTAAAAAAGGGGATTGTGAATGTCCCAAGGTGAAAAACGTCGGACAAGTTTTTGTCTTTTTTTTCAAGTGTATGTGGTTGAAAAACTACGTTCTTTTGGGTAAAACTAATAAATAAGGGCCAAATAGAATCCTTATAAACGATTGATTGCTCTTTATTGGCAGCTCTGTGGCATCTAATGGTTCTATTAATAAATAATAATAATATAATAATAATAATAATAATTAATAATAATAATATAATAATGTGAAATAAATAAATAAAATAGAATAGATGTATGACAGAGGGAATAAAAATAAAAACTAATAAAAACAGCACAAAATAAATATATTTTGAATTTAAATAATGAACAATAACTCACCCATAAATAGAAGCCATATATGATCCCCAAAATAAAGAAAGAATGTAGAATTATAAATAAAGTAAAATAAGAATTACATAAAAAAGCATTAGAATAAAAATTAATAAAATAGATATAAATAATGAATAAAACAAAAAGTAAACACCAATCTTTTATTATAAAATAGGATATACAATAAGACTTACATCCTTGAATAATAATAATAATAATAAAATAATAATAATAATAATCAAATAATATAAAATTCTTTCTTATCTGAATAAAAATAAATAATAATATATAAATGAAAAATAATAAATTAATAAAATAATAAATAATAATAATAATATATTAATAAATAAAAGTAGAACAAGAACAACAAATGAATTTCTTGTCAAACGTTATTATATTTATAATTTCCCTTATAAGGTAAGATATGATCAATAAAGGGTATGAACGAAACTAGATGTTGGATGTAAGTGGAAGCCTGCCATTAAGATAGGAGTAATCAGAAACACCTGACATTGTGTGTTAATAATAACTAAAAACACTAGACAAAAAACATGAGGAAAACTCGTATATAAGATAATAACTACATACACTCATAAGGGTACAAAACAAACAAATACTAATAATAGGTAAATAAATAAATAATTATAGGCCTATCAATAGTATTAGAGAACCCGTAACTGTATACAACCAACGTATGATAATATGATCATATAGCCGTACCAGTAGTAACTACTATAATCCGTAACTCACATAAAATAAAAAAAAAATATAATATAAAAAAAATATATATAAAGACAATAAAACTTAAAATTCTTTAAATAATACCTTGAAAAAATAATAAATAGCAATCTGTAAGGGGAGTACAGAAACACACTATGGATACGTCTACAAGATGTAAGGGTCCACACTAGCTTGTCTCTTAGAAGTGTGTAGGCGTGGTGTGGTGTGTGATGATGCATCGGATGAGTTAGGTGCTCTCTGATGTTGGAGAGAACTTCCGGAGGCCCCGCTTGTTCGGTGGCTGCCTCGTTGCTGTGGGCCTGACCGCCGCGGGAGCTCTGCTCAACATCCGTGGGCTCGTCTCTCCCTCCGTTGCTCTCTACTCTGCGAATCCTACTACCCTCTCTCTTCATCTCTTCCTGTCTCCTCTCTCGCTCAGTCCGTCATCTCGTCTGACGGTCTTCTACTCTCTCTCATGCTCTCTCTCTAATCTTCTCGTCGGTCTCTGCTCTCTCCTCTCTCTTCTCGTCTCCTGGTTAAAAACATTCGCCTCAAGGACACATCATCTTAAACATGCTACGTATTGCCAAACATAGACAGTGAACCCTGGCTCATACCTTGGAGTCCCTGCCCGCCACACGAGATGTCCTCCCTCATTATCCACAAGTTTGGGTAAGGACAACGTTAGGGGAAATATACATACAAACAATACTCAATTAGAAGATGCAAGAATAATCAAACGAATTAAAACTAAAAATCACAAAGAGGAAAGGGATAAAGACTCAGGATAGTACTAAGGATGCCAAAGGCCCTCAAAGTACTCAAAGGATAGATATTCAGGGGGGGATTGCCCTCGTCTCTAGCCTCACCCTCATGCTATGAGTTCAAGGGGATTGAGAAAGGTAGATGGAGGTACCAACAAAAATAGTGTGACCTCGTTAATAATATCAGGCTACAGATCATAGTATATAAAATATATACGACATTAGTAATAAAATATTATAATCTAGAAGTTACGTATTGATATAATTTTCAATCACATACCGATTTACGTTACATAAGTATAACCTCTACAGGAGCAATAAGCTACGAGAATCTATAC
This sequence comes from Trachelipus rathkii, assembly GCA_015478945.1. Taxonomy (NCBI): domain Eukaryota; kingdom Metazoa; phylum Arthropoda; class Malacostraca; order Isopoda; family Trachelipodidae; genus Trachelipus; species Trachelipus rathkii. The sequence goes on along the minus strand of JABUQX010110056.1, from coordinate 6,367 downwards.
AATAATATACCGACCTAACTAGTTGATACATAAATACCTATACAAAACTCCTACTTATATTAAAAGTAGATAGTAAATACAAGATCAGCATGCTCCCTCTACGCTAACTACACCACACTATAACAACACCCATCCATAATAACATCATAACCTAATATAATAATAATAATTTATTATATATATAACGTGTAATTATAGGTTATGGTTCCTATAGGCAAATAGGCATAGTTCAAAGGTACAAGAACCCAAATAATTAATTAATATATTTAAACTAATATTTATAATATATAATTAATAATATTATATATAATAATATATTTTATATTTTTCTATTTATTATATATAATATATAAGATAATATATATTTAATATAAAAAATATTAATTATAATATATAATAAAATATATAAAAAAATGATATTATATATAAAATAATAAATCATATATTATAGGTATATATAGAATATTAAGTATGATATATACTTAGAGTTTGTCGCCAAAGATCTATGAGCCATCTCACAATTACTGTCTGGTTCTTTCAAAAAGATATATATTATTATATGTGTTATCTGAAACAACCTCAATGAGAAATATACTCAAAGAAATCTATAATAACTAGGCTTTTCTGTTCGAATCCAGTATATTATTCTGATATGTTCTACGGATAAAAAAAAAGATAAGCATAATATAAAGAGGTGGGGTCCGCACCCAACCTAAGAGAAGCTCGCATAGCCGGAGCTGAGACTATCGCCCATGACAGTTATATCTTTGTGTGTCCGGATTGGGGCTTTGTGGGACAAAATACGGGCGCTGAGAAAGATTGAAAGAATAGCACATAAATAACAAGCTAATCATCAAGAGAACACAAGACGTAGTTCTGAATGCGACTGTGATGAGAGTAGAAAGACAGAAGTGAGAGAGTCGAGCAGCGCGCGGCAGCTTAGTGTGCGTGCACATGAACAACCCAATGTTAATAAATATATGGATATTAGCGTCGACTAATCTGAATGCTGCGCGTAAGAATGCTAGATTCTACTCATCCTGTGTTGAAGATAAAACCATCACTTCGGATTACGGTATCTCGATATAATTCTATCTACCTTATTCTCTGTACATACAACTCTGTTCAATATATGTGCTTCTTCCACGCTGCAAAATCTCATGAGTTAGTGAACTCTCCATCATTATTCCCGCTATTGTCTCGATCTAACGCAGAGTACATACAACTTAATTTTTGCACTTTGCCTAGACCCTCGCACTACTACTAATACTTCCTGCAACTCCAATCCCGCTAACATCAACTATAGTTACACTCAAAGAGAGATAATCACTCTTAGCTAAATTTATGACTGCATAGCACCTCTTTAGATGAATATATATTAGAGGATAAACTACTTTTCAGATATTTATCGTGAAGACACCATAAGCTCTCCCTTATGATGTGTCGATCACCTCTTCAGTTAGAGTAATCCCACTCATCGCGCGTGACATCACCATAATATAAATACCTATAAGATTGATTTCGATATAAGCTTACGTACAGTATATGTATGCTTGTTAAGAGGATCCAGTGTTGAGTTTCTAGAAATTATGTATTTGATATAATGTAATTACTGACTGGAGTTGACTCCTCTCTCGAGTGCTCACATAACAAGAAAATGCAATAGCGAGCCTTAACTAGAGCTAAAAGCAGTGGAGGTAAACGTAGGTAAAACGGAAGATAGGGGCTATAGCCGGCAGTTGGTAAAATAATATCAGTCGTACTAGTAGCTCTCACTCAATATTAATATATAACAACTCAATCAAATGTTTAATATTTATAGCTCAATTTATTAAGTGGTATATGTGAGACGTCAGTGATGTGACTACCAGACAGAATTACTTGTATGATGCTAAAGTATGAGGTAGATTACCCCATATAATTCCGTGAGCTAATTATTAATGAGGTCTAGGATATCTCCTCACCTATCCTTGATAGGATATGTCATTGAAAAAGAGTTGATAGTAAAATGGAGATGCATCCAGTGGTGCCAACACACGGGTCCAGAAGGTAGGAGAGTAACTCAAGAAGGTAACTAATATGATAATATAATATACTCCTACAGTAAAGATAATGATCATAAATGTAGTTGTCTTGAATCTATGGAGTAGAGTCAAGGTCCCTGTCTCCCCTCCGATGTCTGTTCACATCCAGCGTGCGGCTGACAAGGATCTCTATTAATATATTCACTTTTTACTAAGCATAACTCTTCTAGATGTTAGTGAGCATATCTCGTTGGTGCTCTCTCCGGAAACTCTCACCAAACCCCAAGTATACTTAGCTCTATATATATTAGGGTCTGTAAGATTTCGAAAATAATGGTGTCAGATAAAGGACCCATCGAATGTAGAGAAAATTAGAGATGTATGTACAACACTCATATATATATAATAGATAAGTATTTTGCTTTATTCTTTTATATTTTTTTATAGGCTCATTCTCCAGAAGATGAATTACTCTACTATACTCATTCTCTTCCTATTAGATAAAGCGTAGAGATACATAGATGAATCAAACGTTTCCACGCACATTCGTTCTCTCTCCCATACTGCACCACACGTTAGTTGATCTCTTTCTACTTCTTGATCTAATTGTATTACTATATTGATATAGGTCAAATTTATATTAGCTCTAAGATTGATTGCTTCTACTTCTCCTAGGTAATTATATTTCGTATCTATCTTACCGCCCTTAACACTGATTTTAGTAAAACTAAATCCACTACTCAATCATCAAAACATCCATCCTCCATTTCTAGGAGACGGCCCTCTCGACCGCTCGCGCATCCTAGTTTCTTGCATAGTTCCATAATCTTACTCCACAGATCTTGTAACTCAGCATACATGCTGCGAATCCTCTTATAAGGTCCTACAATCTGTGTGAAATAGCTCTGTAACAACAATTCCTCATTCCATGCTATTTATATTTACCGCGAATTAATTTATTACTGACTAGGTCAATACACTTACATCCAAAAAAACCTGAACTATCCGGCACCAGTCACATCCCTCTCGGCCTTTTGAATCCTTGCACTTGATGCAAATCCGAGTCGTATTGTTTCTTCTAAAATAGCCGGTGATATTGAGATCATCGATACTACCTACCTTTGTTTCACTGAAATATGGCAAATCAATAAGTGATAAAGCGTGCAAATTTTTACTAAACTGTACATGAATTTACAATACCAACTAGTATAAGCAATATTATATAACAAGATAAATAAATCATAGTGATAAAAAAATCAAGATCCATCAAAATATATAATAACTAACTACTTCCTGACTAACATCGTGATTCTATATGATCTATGATTGGATTCTAATTATTACTATTTATATAAGTACACAAAAACAATCTACTCAAATTATGTCATATTTTTACATACCTAAAATGCAGAAAGCGAAAAAATAATTTTATCGGATTAGATCACCTTCCTGCCAATCATATCATTACACCATCTCCGTGTTTGCAGCTTCTTCCTACTCAACTGTTGAGGGTCCTTACTTTCCCCAAAATTATGATAAATATATTTTTTACATACCTCTAAAGCAGTAGAAATCACTAAATCAAAACTATCCTAGCCTCACCTTTCCGTGAGAACCATCTAAGTGAATCTAATTGACTCTAAATTGACTCCCTATTGATATTCAAGTCACCATTTTTCGATCAGTGTCATTTGGAAATAAAACATTAACATAAATAATAATTTCAAGTATTGCTAGTTATTATATAATACTAAAGGCCAGCATATTTCTACGATATATCTCACGTCTCTATACTGAGTATTCTCAAAAAACTAGTTACTCAATAAAGCTAATTAAATGGCGTACAGTAAAAGTAACATGACTAATACATATGGACTTGGAAATGCTAGTCCATGATGTTCTACACAAGGACAAATGATACAAAAAATACAAACAAAAATAATAAAAAAATACAACGTAACGTCAATATACTTATGATATTTAAACTAATATTATAAACATAACAGTACCACGACTTCCTCCTACATCATGGTCTAAGTGGACTAATGCAACATATAACTAACATATAATAGATCATTACATCTAAGTCTTTCAACTAAATACTCATGTATTATATCAGAATACAACCCTCACAGATAGACGTAACTACTATATAAAAGACCCCACATAACGATGATAGGTTAATATAATTTCATATTAACTATGAACCCTACATATATAAAAAGAACTCTAAAAAAACAAATTACCAGATATATCATATAGTATCTCAAAAACTACAAATAAGCAAAAACAAAAAAAAGAATACATTTTTGGAAAAATACCTGGTAAAGATAATTTTTAACATAGTAAATTGATAAAAACATATCCCATAATTAATAAAAAAAACAAAATTAATAGTTTAAATAAAAAAATTCATACGAGATTAACTATTCGATCTAGAGCCCACTATATTCAGATACCTGTTTATTGGAAACGTAATTTCTCAGATAGAATATAATAGAAACATTTCTATTCTAAATTTTTGCGTTACTATGGCACAACTTAGTGCTGAGCGACGAGAGCCATGGAGACGGGACGTTTTCCAACCCTCATATAGGGCGTGCGGAGCGAACCCTCACGAACACCTATTAAATTACCATAAGAAGCGAAGGGATTCCTAAGACCGCATCGGAGGAGTTGAATTCAGTCTACCCAGCGCTTCCCGGAAAGGACCATGAGAGACCGACTCCTGCCACGTGTGAGCGGGCACATATTACCTCTTGAGTACAGGTATTCTGTTAAAAAAATAGAAATACAAATTATAGAAAAGTCTAAATTTATTATTATACTTGAAGAAACCATCAATGGATTTCATAAATAGAGCCTTACAATCCATATAATAACATAATTATGTTAATAAGTAACTTTTTATTTTATTTGTGTGTCTATATATATTATTGACATTTTCGTTATAGTAATCCTTTAACCAGTGATTCCTAAAAAAATGTACTCCTTTCCTGTAACTCATTGTAGTGTTTTATGAGAATTTTTTTATCTTGCGCTGTTTTATTTTTTATATTTTTTTTTTTTTTTTATTTTTTTTATTTATTAACCATATCCAAGTGGACACAACATAATATTGTACACCACAAACTCTGCAAAATTCACCACCACGATATTATCCGATCTCTTTACTAGATTAGCTAATAATAAGGGTTTTTTAAAGAATAAAGGTTTATAGATTAAAAGAAAAAAAAACTGAACCTAAAAGACTTAATTCTATATAACTATATATATGTGAATTATATAACTATATATATATAGTATACAATAATAAACTATATTGGCAGCCATAATACTATTATAATCTTTATTGTAATAACAGCTAATATATTATCTTAATATAATATACTTAATAATACTGATAAGTAGTTATTTAATTTATTTTTATACTTATAATCAAAATACAACATACAATTATAATACTATATATTTTAATACAATATAATAAATATAGTTTATATTTCAATTAACCTCTGTTGTAAGCAATATCATATACTTATATATATATATACTATATAATCTAAACATAATTATGATGATAGTCTAATACCATAATCAATTAAGTATTTCACTTATATAGATATTTATAATAAAATAATAATCAGCTAATAGAATAGTGTAAGAATATATACATAATATATTAATATATATAATAATTTGACAATACTAAATATATATTAGTAATAACTATAATAGTAGAACTTAAAAATAGATATTAATTGTATCAACGACTAAACATATAATATCACAATTATAGTTATAATATAGGTTGAAGTCAATAGACACGTTATGACTGACTCACCAACAACAGATAAAGATAACATGCAGATTGAAACTAAAATATTTGAAGAAATTTAAGTTTTTTACAACCACAGTTTTCTACTAGTACTTAAAAGTAAAACACGGAAAGACAAGAAGTTCTAATATATTTGAAAAAATGAGCCTTTCACTGATTAATAATATAACTTTAATAATTTATATACAAACTTATATACTAACCGTATATATTATTAATTAACCTTTTATCATAAAAGACATATACTATTATAACAGTATATATATATTATACATATTAATATATTAAATATACTAGTAAATACTGGCTATATTTCTAACATATAGATAGAATATAATAGGTTATATACAATTTTAATCAATATAAAAATATATGTATATATGTAATACAATAATATATACTAGACTATAATATAAACCACTAGTTTTATAATAATATTATAAGGGCTACCTCATTAAATAAACCTAACTCAGAGGATAAAAAGCAATCGACTCAACGCCAATAT
>JABUQX010110055.1:0-30000 GCA_015478945.1 Trachelipus rathkii | reverse complement strand
ATATATATATATATATATTAAAAACCCTGCCATTCACTCCTATTATGCACCTTTCTTTTTGTTTCTGCCAAACTCACATTCCTCTCCTTCAGACATTCCTTTACTGACTCTTTTCTTCGGTCTCCCAGCTAGTCTATTCCCAGCACACTTACCACTATACATCCACTTAACCAACCGACTATCTTTCATCCTTTCCATATGACTAAACCTTCTCAATGTACTCTCGTTTATTCTCTCATTTACGCATTTCTTCACACCACACAACTTCCTAATGCGTTCATTCCTCGTTTTATCAATTCTTCTCACACCTAACATACCCTTACGATTGTCCATCTGAACACATTGTACCTTAGATCTATACCTCTTATCCGAGAGCATAGTGTCACTACTATATATTAACACAGGTAACAAAATACTCTCGTGCAAAACTCTAGGGCACTCAAGACTTAGTCCCTTTAAATCCACCAAGGATTTAATTGCACCAACCACCTTCCTACCATTTACAATATTCCTACAACCCTCTATCATCCATTTTTATCCAACATGTATCCTAAATATTTAAACTCAGACACTTGTTCCAGTTGCTCAACATCTAACATAACTTCACACTGCAGACTCCCCTCACTCACCACCATAACCCTTCTCTTATATACAGTTACTTTCAAACCCCTCCTTTTACTCACCCTGCCAAACCCCCCTACCAATTCTCTCACTCTCTTCAGATTCGCCACTCAGATCCAAATCATCGCATATAATAAGTAAGGCACCATTCACCCACTTCCATTCTCCATCATTCTAACACCTTCCCTGCCACCCCCACCTCTAATTCTTTCATAACCCCATCCATATACAAATTGAATAACCAAGGAGACATAACACATCCCTGCCTCACTCCAATATTAATATTAAACCAATCACTTTCAATCATTTATTCTTACACATGCATCATCATACATACTTTTGATTCCATTCAGAAGCCTACCACCAACACCATATATGATAATACCTGGCATAGAGCTTCCCTATTAATACTATCATACGCCTGTTGCAAATCAATAAAACCTAAAATTAATTTCTTCTTCTTTCTCATCATTTGTTTCAATGTAAAAATTTGACCCACACATTCTCTACCACTTCTAAATGCACCTTGTTCTTCACCAATCAGTCCCTCAGTCAGTCGACGTACTCTTTCGACCAAAATACCAGCATATATCTTCCCTACAACACTTAATAAACTAATTTCCCTATAATTCCTACAGTTCCCCTTATATAAGAGTACTATTACTGCTCTCCTCCAATCTGACGGAATAATACGCTTAAAAGCTTTGTTACACTACTTCCAAATCCATCCAATTACCATCTCTCCTCCATTCTTGATCATTTCACTAGTAATTCCATCTATGCCTGCAGATTTACCATTCTTCAACCTTCTCACTCTACCCATTACCTCTTTACGAATTACCTCATCAGCAAAATACCTATTTCTACTTACACCATCAAGCTCACACACATTCACTATCACCTCATCATTAGTGCCAATGTTATGCAGATTTTCGAAGTGTTCCCTTCACACTCTCCTCACATCCATTTCATCAGTTATGAAAGCACCATCCCTATTCATTATTCTATGCAGATTCCCCTTACTCTCATTCTTAACCTTTCGTGCTTCCTTCCAGAAGAGCTTCCTATTCCCTTCCATACTGTTCATTTACCCCATTTGTCCTCCTGCGTTTGCATCTTTTTGTCTTCCTTTTTTCCTCCTTATATAATTCCAAACACCTTTCTTTTGATACCTCTTTATTGGCTTTTAGTACATTTCAACCACGCTCTTTTTTTTTTTTTTTTTTTTTTTTTTTTAACCACTTGCATCACCTGTTCATTCCACCACTCACTGTTAACATTCTCACTTCCTACTTTAGCACATCCACATACTTTTCTTGCACTTTTAACAAACACTTCCTTCATTTTCGTTCAGATTTGTTCAGTTTCATCTTGTTCACATACAACTGATTTATTTGCAAGCCTTTTTAAATACTTTTCCTTATTACCTTGTTTACTTAACATCTCACTCTTAATTCTTTCCACTTCTTTCCTTATCACCTTCCTCTCCATCCTAGCCCCCACTAACTTAATTTTACATAAAACAACGTAATGATCCGATTATTACTCTTACTACTCTTGAGCCTTGCAGAGAAAATAGAGAGATATATGACTCTAAAAACAAAGAATAGATAGTAAGTTGCTGAAATGATAGCAATCCATGATCTCCCATTTTCTGAAGAAGATCTTGGCTTTGTGCGGCTAATGAAAAAAAAACAGACCCTCTATTCCCACTACATCAAAGGAGATACTAGAGATATTATTTGTGAGAAAATGTATCATTCAAACAATCATCCAGGTTAACTTTCTTCACCAACGAATGGTCAAGATACTCAATAATTTGTTGTCTCTGACTAGTCATGACAGACGAAGACTTCAAAATCTAAAATTTTGTTTTGTGTTGTAGAGGAGAGAGAGAGTATGAGGAGTAAACAGGGCGTAGCTGATGAGGCATAGAGAAAAAATATCTATTCAGACAGAAAATAGAGTTCGTGGAGGAGACTTAGATATAAGAAGTCCGTGTTAGTTAAGAGAAAGAAAGATGTCAGTTTCATTGGGTGTCGAACGGATTTACGGGATCAGTATGTTTTTTTTTTTTTTTTTTATTAAAAAAATTTCTTGCTCTTGAACTTTCCAATGAGATTAATTTTATCCTTACTAAGTTTATGAAAATTTGATTCCAAGAATGAACTTCTTGATTACTATTAGAATAATCTTTCTCTGACGATTCAGAGTCAATATTGGGATTGCCAAATTTGCGGAATAAATGAAAGACTTTGTTAATTATATTATTATAGCATTATTTTAGAAAATACAAAAAATATAATTTTTTTTTTATTGCAAATGTTTCGCAGTATGAAAAGTAATATAATTGAATACTTATATCCCCCCTGTATTTATAATTACAATATATATATATATATATATATATATATATATATATATATATATATAAATATATATATATATATATATATATATATATATATATATATATATATATATATATATATATATATATATATATATATATATATTCTTTCTTCTTTATCTACCTTCTATTTTCCCAAGAATGGGAGTAAGGTGCGTGACGAGCATCGGAAAAGAAAAGCAGTAGAAGAACATGACAAAAGTCGAAAAGAAAGCCCAGCCTTACCGCCCCCTCAGTACCATTAATTAGTGAGAACTCGTCGCAGTCAGAAAATCCACAATAAAGCTTCATGGGACAGCGACGGACCCTCACCATGGTAGATCGTCAATGTAAGGGTTCATCCCTTGGTCCAGGTGGGCCACAACCATACCCCCTCACAATCCCCCGCCATTCACTCCTGTTATACACCTTTCTTCTCGCCTCTACCAAACTCACATTTCTTTCCTTCAAACATTCGTTTACTGACTCAATCCACTTTTTCTTCGGTCTCCCAGCTTGTCGGTTCCCAACACACTTGCCACTATACATCCGCTTAACCAACCAACTAACTATATCACTGTACCCCAACCCTTTAAAGATATCACCTAGATAGTCAACAAAAATACATCAACAAAATATTCAACAAATACATCATCAATAACGAACGTCACTCGTCTCGCAATCACTCTGAAGAGAGTATTAGTATCCTCAGACAACGACAGTGGAGGAATAGAGCTGATGAGAGCAACGATGTTTAGAGAAATTAACAAATGGTTCGATTTCACAGAGAGCGACGACTTGTATTCCATGGCTACGTTTTTGAACTATAGATACAAAGCAAAAATTTTCACTCTGCAGTTTCTCACAGAGATGGTTAAAGTTGGCATTGGTTGGAAATGTGAAGAAATGCAGAAATCACAAGTTTGAAATAGTTCAAGAAAAACAAAGAAGAGCAAACGTTACTTCAAACCACTACCTACTTTTCAAACCAACCTACTTTATTCAAGTAGTGATGATGATCATCATCATCAGCTTGTAGGCATCGAAAATAGGGGACGAATATGTCAAGAGAAACGTATTCCCCCCCCCTCCGGAAGGCGATCCTCTCTTTATGGCGGAGGATATATGAGGATACGTATTCTGATCTTTCACAATAATCAAACTTACCTTCCTTGTCCTCCAATGCCTGTCTGATCTATGAAACGTTTCTTTAGTGGTGCCATGCCTGTCTGATCTATGATTAAAAACTTTCCGGATTAAATGCCGAGATTCTTTAAAATTTATTATTTACGCATACTCATCCAAAAATTAATTTCGGATATTGATTATGCTAGCAACTATAGCTCCATAAATAAATGAAGTGGATTTCCTCTTTCAAAGAGCGGTGGTTGGGGGTGGGGGGAAAGGTTGGTGTGACTGATGTAAGAGTGTGTCCTCATCCTGCATCCTGAAATGCAATGGAAATTGAATGTATTTTACTCATTCACTTTTTTTATGATTGAATTTTTACAACAGAAAAAAATATTCCAGCCATTACGTTACTGGCAATATTCGCATTCCGAATATTAACAAAATTTATTTGCATTCCGAATATTAACACTCTAATGGTAAAAATGTATATTCTCTTTCGCGAGTATTGGAAAATAGATAGTCAGTGTATGTCTAGCATATAGCTTAATGTGAGACAATTTGGGCTATTCAGAATGCTACAGTTTATAGGGACACTGCTTTATTTTCTCAAAATAATTGTTTTACTGTGATTACCTTATCCCTTTGACCTTCTATTTTTATAATTTTAATATCTATATAAATTGTGAAAAAATTTATAATCCTAAATGGGGAGGGTGTGAATATCCCATCCCCATCTTCAAAAATTGTGGAGCAATTCTGACCACATCAATTTTCACATATTTAAGAATCATCATTATGGTGTCTTTTCCATAATCCATCAGAGTGCGAGTGAGATTTTCAAATAAATGAATTTTAAATTATTATTTTCCGAAAGCAGGTTAATGTAAATAGATAATTATTTTCTATTAATTCGGTAATTAGAAAGAGTAGAGCATTATTTTGATATCTTCTTCCTCCTCATTTCTATTAAAACTATGTTAACTTCATTTTCACTTATTTTGAAATGTTTAATGTTTTTTTTTTTTTTTTTTTTTTTAAAGTTAATTTTTTTTTTTTTTTTTTTTTTTTTTTTTTTAAAGAATTTTACCTTTATGTTGCTTTGTAAAAACTGGTAGATTTTACCCCATAAAAATTTTCGTAACCAGTTTTAATTAAGTGGCCCATTTTACAATTACCCCCCCAAAAAATGTCTGTCTCACTGGTTTCACTAACTCCAATGTTTTTTTAATGTTCATTTAATTTCCCTAGATAAGGGAAGGTTTTGATTTTTTTAGATTTATTTTCATCCGATCTACATGAAATAAAAGGCAAAATGCTTAATTATGAGAGTTCTTAAACTTTGATTTTTAGCATTTTGCTGTATCTCAGTTTGTTTTCAAGTGCAATTTTGTGCCAATATCTCGAGAAAAAGCTACATGAGAGAGATGTGTTTTAAGTAAAAAATTAATTTATCCTTTTAAACACATCTAAAAAGCAGAACAAGTTATCTGGGTTTTTATAGTTAATTTTTTTCATCTAAGTCCAAAAAAATATGATCCAATCCCTATGAAATTTTCAGAGTAGATAGTTACACTGGTTTTATTTATTTATTTATTTATTTATTCATTCATTTTATTTTTTTATATACCTAACATTAAGTGCAAAGTGAAAAAAAAAAAAAAAAAAAATTTTTTTTAAAAATATTAAAATAATTCTTATGCAAAAAAAAAATAAAATAAATAAGTTTTATATAAAAATTTGTAACTGCCCATTCCTGTTTACTCTGAAAATTTCCTATAGATTTGTTGATTAATAATATAATAATAAATTTTCATTATCGACATGAAAATTTTAAACTTTTTTCAGAAAATTTGATATAAAGAGAGGAAACAATACCATTGTTTGCTATATTGATATTGTGTAGAGTTGAGAGAAACCTAATTTATTTTTACTTAGAATACACCTCTCTGACGTAGCCTTTTCTCGAGATATTGACACTCAAATTCGGGCACAAAATTGGCCTTGAAGAAAACTGTCTGACTGACAGAAAAAAAAAATAGTTATTGAAATTCTTGTTGTTTATTCCGTAGAATTACGCCTTTGGTTTTTATTTCGTGAAAATCGGAGTATAAAGGAAGTGACGGGGAGAGGTGTAGATCTAGTAAGTTTTTTTTTTCTTCGCGCCAACTCCCAACTCTATTTTTAAATTAACTCACTGTGACTCCATTAATTTAAAAATTTCACATCTCCTGTTGGCCACATTTTAAAATATGAAACTCAGGCTGCGGCTCCAACCCCCCATTTTTTATAGTAATACATTTTTTTTACTGCTTCAACTCACTCCACCTAAAAAATTCTCGTCTTTGGTTCCAACTCCTCCCCCCCCCCCAAAAAAAATAATTTAACTCCGGCTACTCCTTAATACTCTGCATGCCTGAAGGAAACTATATATCCAAATTTCCTTGTTTGTAATTTTTTTCCAATAATTATCGAAAACTTGCCATTTCTTATATTGTAATTGGAAGGATGTAATTTTTCATAATTTTTATGATTGGTAAGTGCAAAGATTCAAAAATATAAAGTTCTCCGATAAATATAGTATAATTAAGTTGATATTAATTAAATATTATTTCGTGAAACATTAAAGTAAATTAAATTGAATCTTTAAATATATATACACCATTAGGGAAATATTTTGCCAATGATCCAAATTAGCGCACTTTACAGTATATATATATATATATATATATATATATATATATATATATATATATATATATATATATATATATATATAAATATATAAAATTATACTTATATATATATATATATATATATATATATATATATATATATATATATATATATATATATATATATATATATATATATATATATATATATGCGGATGATTTGGTTCTGTGTGGCGAATCTGAAGAGAGTTTGAGAGGATTGGTAGAGAGATTTGGCAGGGTATGTAAAAGGAGGGGTTTGAAAGTGTTGGAATGATGGAGAATGGAGAGAGGGAGTGGAGGGTGCCCTACCTATTGTATGCGGATGATTTGGTTTTGTGAGTCTGAGATTCTGAAGAGAGTTTGAGAGGATTGGTAGAGAGATTTGGCAGGGTATGTAAAAGGAAAGTAAACGTAGATAAGAGTAAGGTTATGGTTGTGAGTGAGGACAGTCCTCAGTGTGAAGTTATGTTAGATGATGAGCAGCTGGAGCAAGTGTCTGAGTTTAAATATTTAGGGTATGTGTTGGATGAGAAGGGAACGGATGATGCAGAGTGTAGTAGGAAAGTTGTGAATGGCAGGAAGGTGGCTGGTGCAATTAAATCGTTGGTGAATGCAAGGGACTAAGTCTTGAGTGCGCTAGAGTCTTACATGAGGGTATGTTGTTACCTGTGTTATTGTATGGTAGTGAGACTATGGTCTGGAATAAGAAATATAGATCTAAAGTTCAATGTGTTCAGATGGACAATCTTAGGGTGCTTGTGAAAAGAATTAATAAAGTGAGGAATGGAAACGTATTAGAGAGTGGTGTGGTGTGAAGAAAGGTAAATGAGAGAATAAATGAGAGAATGCTTGAGATGGTTTGGTCATGTGGAAAGGATGAATGACAGTCGGTTGGTTAAGCGGATGTAAGTAGTAGGGCCCCTAGTTCGTCGACCACTTCAGGTCCCTACGTTCTGAGCGTGCTTATCAGTCGGCACGTTTGATAACTGATAACGGGTGCATGTTTTTACTGGCAACGTAATGCGTTTACAGATAACGTGTTTCGACGATTTACCATAGTGAGGTCCGTCGCGGTCCTATGATGCTCTAGGTGGATTTTCTGTGACGAGCTCTCACCAATTAATGGTACAGAGGCGGAGGCTGGGCTTTCTTTCGACGTCACGTTCTCCTACTGCTTTTCTTCCGATGCTTGTCACAGCACCTTACCCCCAATCTTGGGGCAAAGAGGAAGGTGAAGAAAGAAAGAAAGATCTAAAGTTCAATGTGTTCAGATGGACAATCTTAGGGGCATGCTAGGTGTAAGAAGAATTGGATAAAATGAGGAAATGAACGTATTAGAGAGTTGTGTGGTAAAGAAAGGGGCAACAAGAGAGAATAAATGAGTATGTTGAGATGGTTTGGTCATGTGGAAAGAAACGAACATACAAAGCCATTGGATGGCAGGGAGATGTTGGAACCGACCGGTTGGGAGACCAAAGAGAAAGTGGATTGAGTCGGGGTGGATTGTCTGGCTGAGAGAAATGTGAGTTTGGCAGAGGCGAGAATAAATGCATGATAGGAGAGAATGGCGGGGTTTTGTATGTGGGCATGGTTGTGGCCCACCTGGGCCAAGGGATGAACCCTTACATTGACGATTTACCATAGTGAGGGTCCGTTTGTCCCAAGGAAGCCTAGTGACTTTCTGTCTGCACGAGCCACCACTAATGGGTACAGAGGGGGCGGTGCGCTGGGCTTTCTTTCGACATGCGTCATATTCTTCCACTGCTTTTCTTTCCGATGCTTTGTAAAGGTCTTTACTCCCAACTTGGAAAAAGGTAGATAAAGAAAGAAGAAATATATGATATATATATATATATATATATATATATATATATATATATATATATATATATATATATATATATATATATATATAGTTATATATATATATATATATATATATATATATATATATATATATATATATATATATATATATAGCATATATATATATATATATATATATATATATATATATATATATATATATATATATATATATATATATATATATATATATATATATATATATATATATATATATATATATATATATTATTTGTGAAAGATTTTGAATATTTGTAAAAAATATTTGTTTTGCACTTGAGGCATTTACAAAAAGTATTTGAGATTTCTTTTATAATCATATATGATTTTCATTTTTGTTTTGTACAGATTCCCATCTACGATGCTGATGAAGAGGAAACAGAATCCGTTGTGAAAAGTTCTTTATTAAGCAGACCTAGAGTGTCGTCAGTGACTCATGATCAAAGTATTGAATTAAATTATTGGAAGCACCTGACTTGTAATCAATGTAGTATTAGTTTTAGAAGCAGAAATGAACGGAGATGCCATTTAATAAAGGCACACAGTAAAAAGCTTGAATGTTGCCATTGTAGTTATAAATGTCATTTCAGAACAGACATGAAAAAACATCTTCTCATTCACGACAATGTAAAATTTAAATGTTCTGTCTGCAGCTATGTATGTAATCATAGAGGAGACTTAAAAAAACATTTGTTAATTCATGAAACAGTAAAATTATTTAAATGTTCTGATTGCAACTATGAATGTAATCAAAAAGGAAACTTAAAATTACACATGCTTACGCATCAAAATATGAAATTATTTAAATGTTCTGAGTGTGACTTATGCAAAAGGAAACTTAAAAAGGCACATGCTTAAACATCAAAACGTCTCTCAGTGCTAGTCCCCCGAGCAGTGAAAGTTCGATTCCCCGTACATAAACCATCTGCTTATTGTTGGGCTGGGTTTCTTGGGGACGTGGATGGCGTAGTGGTTAGAGCATCCTGGTATTGTTATCGCTGCGACGCGGTGTCCAATGTTCGAACCCATTGATGGAGAGTGAATTCCTGTAGACCATCCATTTGAGTACTCCAAAGAATGATAATGAGAAACCGTGCTTTAAAAACTACGCTTGAAACGTTCTTATGTGGGAACGTGTCGACGGGTCCGTGTCTCGGGCGAGGAATCTGGACAGCTCGGGGTGACCGGATTAGTGATGAGCGGAATGAAATTCGGGTGACGCGTATGGATGGTGAGTTGTCCCTGCCTTCGAAACCATGGTCTTCTGGTACATATATAAGCATCCCCATGCACCTTCAGTGTTCAGGGTTGGGTATAATGAAAACTCATCCTGAAATTGAGGTTTGGACCCGGATGAGGGATAAACACCTCCCTTCGAGGAGTAAAAAAATATATAAAATTATTTAAATGTTCTGTTTGCAGTTATGAATATAATGAGAAAAAAAGTCTAAAATTACACATGCTTAAGCATCAAAATATTTAAAGTTTACGCCCTCGGAGACTGTGAGCTTAACAGTGATGTGGATCTCTGCAAGGCATGAATGGTGGAGTAGTTTCTCTGCGACCAATGTAATGATTGGAGAGAGGAAGACCATTGTGGTGTTCTTGTCTCGCAGAGTGAACAAACGAATAAAAAGAGGAAATCGGAAGTCCTGACACCGACCCTACCTCATTGGGAGAGAGAGGGTGAGGGGGGGGGACGGAGCTCAGATGAGTGCATCACCCCATCTTTTGAAAATAGAAATGAGCCAATAAGACCTAGGCTCAATTTTCACCAGATGAGTCGTTAGAAGAGTCTTCGGCATTTTCACATTCATCATAAAACGATCTGACAGAAAAAAAAATATGACTCCTATTATTGTAGGGGTGCAAGAAGAATCTTATAAGGTGGAAGAAAGATGTAAATATTTTGGTTTGCAATATATATCTGACAAAACATTCTCAAATAAGACAAGCAAGAGAAGAGAAATATGCTAGTGAAAAGAGACATCATACATCAGGACAAAATGAGACATTCTAGTATCGCTGACAGTATAAAGATGGGAGAAACTATGTAATCAGTAAGGATCAGATAGCGCAAATTCAAAAAGAAGTATATGATAGGAAAAGTGTAGAGGAACTTTGCTTTGGGAGGGAAATAGACTTGAATCTTTGAAGAAAAAAAATAGATATCTATTGGAATGTTATCAAGTTGGAGACTTTTTACTGGAAAAGGGAGACGGATCAGAATTTTGGAAATATGTAATTGAAAAGAAATTAGAAATAAGTGCCAATGTCTATATGGAATGTAAAATTAAAGAAAAATATAAGTAAATTGAGAGAAAAAGGATAATCAGCCATTTTAATTTATAATAAAGAAAGGAAGATGGAAAAAAAGAAAGCCCTGGCTACTCTTCCAACGAATGAAGCTTTAAGAAGAAATAAAGAAAAAGTTAGAAATTTTGGTAAAGAATGAACTCCAACTTACAACGGAAGTAATTAATAAAATAAAGCAGATGACCAAAGAATCATTTTATCATGGAAACGGAAATAAATGCGAAAAAGAACACACGCGGAGTAAGAAAAGCAAAACAGAATCAGAAATGATGAAAATGACAAAAAACAGAGATGAGAGAGAAAAAAAAAGAAAACTGAAATAAATAATGCTCCTCAACATTGGCAGCCAGTCCTTGGAAGAAGACCAGAAGGAAAAGAGAGAGGAAGAAGGAGAAGAAAGAACGATAGAATATAACGTATCCGTTGAACTGAAGGACTTTCCAAGAAATGACAGCCTAGTAAATGAAAATAAAAATGTAATACAGGACCTATCAAATCTAATTTATTAGTTACCAGTTCTAATACCAATAGAAGAAAGAAATGTGGGAACTATATACACAAGAGATCAGATATGAAATGTTATCAAAAACTTGCACTATGGAGAAGAAGATCTGATGATGGGGTTGAACAAGAGACTGAAAATAAGAGAGATACACAACTGGCCAATTTTAATAAGCAAATAGGGTTGTCCAATAAAGCATTATCTAGAATATTGCCTCTTGATTGTGATATCACGGAATTAAACAGATTATTTTCTGCAACTGGAAACGAAGGAAAGATGAAATGTTAGTAAACCACCTTGAAAATTCAGGAAGGAGAAAGAAATCTGAATATTAACATTTTTTGAAAGAAACAAAATAAGATTCAAAATACTAAGAGACAAGCACAGAATATGATTAAAAGAGAAAGTGTAAATCAAGGTAACAAAATAGTACATATTAGTGCCAGAAGAAAACTAAATGTAGCAGGAATGAGTAAACACTAAGAAGATGTGAAAAGAATGAAAAAAAAACTCAAAATAGAACGTTTAAACAAGATCCAGGAAGATTGTATAGATAATTAAGAAATAACACCATCGTAGTTAAAGACCCATCAAAAATAGAAGAAGTGGATTGGTTCTGGAAAAACATTTATGAAGATGATTGGTGGCACTATAATTACAAAGCAGATTGGAAACATGTTGTGATTGTCAATAGTCCGAAAAATAAAATGACAAAACGAATGAGATTTCCACCAATAGAAAAGAGGGATGTAAGGCATGTAATAAGGAACTCGCAAAATACATAACGTCTGGATAAAAAAGATTACAATCCTTATTAAACCACTTAAGAGATATTTAAACATATTAATGGAAGGGAGGTGGGGGGGGTGAATCGTGAAATCATTTTGATTTCAAAAACAAATTAAACAAAATCTATCAAAATATAGTAAAATAACATGCCTGCCTATAACGTACAAAACACTAACTTGAATACTTTCAAATAAAATATATAATTACACTAAACTAACAATATAATAAATAAAGAGCAAAATTATTCCATTGGAAACACATTTGGAACCAAAGATTAGTTATTAATTAATAAAATGGCACTGGAAAGTATAAGGCAAAGGCAAAAATACCTCAGCGTGGCTTGGATTGATTACCAAAATGCTTATGACAGTGTTCCTCACAGCTCAATAAAGGAAATCTTGAAAATATACAAGATAATGAAAATTTTGTAGATTTTTGTAGTGTAATGAAGCAATGGAAAATCAACTTGAGACTAAATCATGAGAAAGATAAAAAAAATTAGAATAAAGAGAGGCATTTTCCATTTACGGAAAGGCATAATACCATCTATAAATTGAGTCATTTTAAATTTTGCCAAAAATTTAACATCAGGATAGAAGCGGCCACCAGTGATAGAAGAAAACAAAGAGGTCCTGTTACTGTAGATTGTATGGTTCCATCAGATATAACTTGTCACCTATAATACACCTGATATTAGCGTAAAGGATAAGGGGAAGCAGAAGTGCTACATAACTCTAGGAGTTATAATAACTTAGTGACATACAAACGAGAGAAAGAAATAAAATACCAACGACAAAAACATGAAATCAGGAGAATCTGGGACATGAATGGGATTCTAGTGAACTCAATAGCAGTGGGATCGTTGGGCATAAGCAAAAGATTTCTTATAGAACACCTTTAGAAGCTCTCAGTATTTGTTAACACTTTCGAACTGATCATAATGGTAGTTAGAAAGATTGTTGGAATATTGAGATTTATATTGCGATGTGGTTAGATGAAAATTCGGATGTCCATTGCCATTTCTTAAAACTCTTTAAAAAGAGGAAGGGAAAAGAAATAAAATTATTTAAATGTTCTCTCTTCAGCTATGAATGGAATCATAAATAAAGCTTAAAATTACAAATGCTTAATTAGGAACTAAAATATAAAATTATTTTAAATGTTCTCTTTGCAGCTATGAATGTTATGGTAAAGAAAACTTAAAAAGACGCATGCTACAAAATCTTGAAAAATATGATAATTAAAGAATTAAAGAGCATTTAGATAAACTGAAATTAATATTAAAAACTGAACTGAAAATAAAAAAAATAAAATAGAAGCAAGTAACGTATATGCTTTACCAATGCTAATATATTGTTTTAGAGCCATAAACTCTGGTATGAAATATTTGGATTAGGTGGTAAAACCAGGTAATTGCTACATGGATAAAAAAATTAATATTATTGGACCATTGTATGGCTGGATAGTTTGACTTTAAATATAATTTGCCCTGATTGGAAAAGGATGCACAAATTGAGAACAAAAAAAATTTGATTGTAATAGAATTCCGGAATGATTTGACAAGAAAGCAAGAAATGTCACTAACTAACAGAAAAAATAAGAACTTCAATGCCAACAAATCAACATAAGCGTTTGAAAGTGGAAACAAACAAAACTTCAAATATTTAAATCTTTATTTTCATTATAATTAAAAATAAATTACAATATCAAATACAGAAATCTACATATGAATAATGAGATCTGTTGTTTCGTGAAAATAATGTAAAAATATCAAATTTACATTTTTAAATTAGCCAGAACCAAATTTCGGAGAATACAAAAAAAAAAATTGATTTTTACTTAACCCCATTTTTAAAAATGATTAACCGAGATGAATAACTAGCATGAATGATATTTTGTTGTGTTTATAAAACCAAATAGAGAATATAACAGAGTCAACAATTGTGACGAATTTCGAAAGGTAACTAGAAAATTTACCAAGATTTTTCTGAGTGATGAAGACTAAAGAAATATTCTCTTTTCCATCAATATATTTAAATTTACTCAATATATTCTATATACTTATATATATATATTCTATATATATATATAATATATAATAATATATATATATATATATATTTATCAATATATTTATATATATATATATATAGAGTATATATAGATATATATATATATTTAATATATATATATATATATATATATATATATATATATATATATATATATATATATACCAATATTACTTAATATATGTAAGAAATTTTTTCATGGAATCTTGTTAATAACCTTAGATTACATTAACTGTAACTTATACTTAACTGGATAATATGTATGAAAGTAAAAGCTTCCTATTTCTTTATTAAAATTTGTATTAAATAACTTTTCTGCCACTTAACAAAATTTTTTATGTGTGTAGTATTTTTTAGAAAGTAACCTATCCATTAAATAAGTTTTTTTTTTGTACGTACTATAAATAGTCTTGTATTAAATATCATTTTTTTTTTTTTTTTTGTTTTTTATTCTCATAGGTAAAATTAATTTGAATGCATACTGAATTAAATTCTTTTAAGAAAAGGAAGAAATGAACCTATCTGAACTTTGTTTTCGCAGAAAAATTAAAATATTGATCTCTATGTTATGAAGAGTCAAATATATACTTGTAATTGTGAATGAAATGGATAGTTTTAATATATATTTTTTTTCATTTTTCATTTCAGCTAGGCGTCAGGAACAGTGAGAACAGGAATAAAACAGTAAAATTTGCAAATTTATTTGACAAAAATTTGCCAAATTGAAAATAATTTGCTTTTAGTATTCATCTAATTTATATGGAATTTTCAGTGTAGATATAAACGAACGAGTTACAATACTTCAATAGATGTATTAGGATTCTACCTCCATTAAACAGTATCGAAACGTAGAAATTTTTTTTTTTTTTTTTTTTTACAATTTTTCTGGCAGAGAGTAGAGATTTGTTGTCGAAACTGAATTTTTTTTTTATCAGTTTTTTAAATGAAAATATCAGAGTATATAGAATTTAACGAATTGCACAACTTTTAATTAGGCATCATCCTACATACCCAATCATTTAATCTCTAAAAGATGCAACTTGTCCAATTCAATCTACTCTAAAAATTTCGTAAAAATTACAAAGAAAAAAAGTTAAAATTGAATTTTTAATTTCGACAATTTTTCTCCCTCTTCCAGATGTGAAAAAAAATCGCACACGAAATATTTTTTATTGTTGGATATGGTTTAGAGGAGCTAAGGAGACATGAACCTAAAACTTTTATCCAGTATACATTTAAAGACTGAAGGTGTTTAGAGAGATAGTCACACAAAATCGGGCATTCATATTGGGATCAGATGTCAAACGGTTGGGTATACAGTGGGACCAGATGTCAAGTTTTGTTACTCAGTCAATTATATCTACTCCCAAAAATTGATAAAAACGGATGAATTGTAAAAGTAATTTGTGCAAATTTTCAATTTTGACGTTTTATTTTTATAATTATTAAACATTGAATCTGTCCTTTGAGATGCACATTTTTCATAAATATTTGTACATCAAAATATTTTGAATGCTTGTACATAGTAAATTACATTAATTGATGAAAAATCTGTAACATAATTATATAAAAAGTATTACTGCAAGCAAGCATCGAAATCGAAAAAAATTTAAATATTCAAAATCTACATTATTTGTTAAAAGATATATATCTTCCAGTAAAAGTTAAAATAAAATAAAATCTCACAACTGAACATCTGCTACTTATATTACTATTTCTTAGCCATTTATCAAATTAAAAATAAATATTTTTAACACTAATAAACGGATAATTCTGTATGAAACTAAATGTTCGATTCTTTATATAAAGATTCGGTGGGAGCCTTTTTAAAAGGCTGGATATCCGGTCGGATACCGTTACATCCCTAATGATTACACTCATAGTCACACTCAGAACATTTAAAGAATCTTTTTCTCTCTTTTTAGAGGTTCATCCTTTAACCAGGCTCAAACATTGGGCCTATGGCATAAGAGGATATTCAGCTACTTACTAGCACCAAATAAACCCGCTCGGCAGCGTAAGCGCCTCAGTTTGGTGCTTCCATTGGACAAGACGAGTCCGCAGCACTGTCCGAATTCCCCGACCCGTCGGAATAAGTTACGCTTTCTTGAATACCTCGTTTTTGGGGGGGCTTCAAACCACTGTATTCTTTGGCCTCATCAAAGATTCGAGGTTTGAAGCTTTTATTTTTTGATAATTCCAGTATACTGTAGTCAGCATCGCACTCACCTAACAGCCTACTTACTGGAAGGTTTGCTTTGCCTTTCT
Source organism: Trachelipus rathkii (assembly GCA_015478945.1). Taxonomy (NCBI): domain Eukaryota; kingdom Metazoa; phylum Arthropoda; class Malacostraca; order Isopoda; family Trachelipodidae; genus Trachelipus; species Trachelipus rathkii. Next base: position 13,332 of record JABUQX010110055.1, on the reverse strand, counting down.
TGATATTCTGTTGTATGAACTTTCTAGACTCTCCGTTGTTTGGAGAGATTGCTTGCTGTGATTCGAGGAGCTCCGTCCCCCATTCACCTCTCTAACAATGACGTTTGGCCGTAGTCAGGATATATCGTTCAGAAATCATTTTTTACTTTAACCTTTTCCCTTTTTCATTTTGATTCATAAGAATGTCCTTATAACATTCCTTTCTGATTACTCATAGCCACTCAGAACATTTAAATAATACATACATTTCTTTTTAAATTCTCTCCATTTAGGGTTTTCTTTTCCATCCAGGTCTAAACCTTAGACCTATGGTATGAAGGATTTTTTTTGTACTTCCTAGCACGAGTCTTAAAATTAATAGGCTCTTTCTTATCACATCCATGATCCTATCCTTAACCATGATGTAAGGTAGTTTTTTTGTGTATGTAACCAAACTTTTCTTCACTACTTCCGTTGCTCCAATAACTATCGGTATAATTTCGACATCCTTCATCCTCCATCCCCCACATTTTTCTTCTATCATATTTCAAATTACTTATGTTACTTCCTTTTCGCTTTCATATAATGTTACTCTGTTGTCACCACTTATTCCGATCTCTATAATCATGCACTTTTGCTTGTTCTCTTTTCACCTACTACTATATCTAGTCGGTTATGTGGTGTGGGTATTGATGTTGGTATCGTATGGTCATACAAGATCATGGCTTCCTCATTTTCCATTATTGTTGCAGGTTTGTGATGCCAATATTTATGTTTCTATTTCAAAGTTATATTTCTGGTATAGCTTCAGGTGAATCATATTACAAATTGCGTTATGGCTGTCTGTATATATACCCATTCGTAGGTTTCACATCCCGTTAAAATATGGTTCACCGTCTCCACTTTTTCCTTACACATTCTACACTTCTGTGATTTCTTACTTTTCTATTTTTATTCTAAACCAGTTCGTTCTTAGGATCTGGTCCTGTGCTGCTATTATTGTCCTTCCATCTTCCTTTATTAAATATCCTCCAGTTAATGGTTGTAGTGCGTGTTCCTTATCTATATAAATCTGTTTTAGCACTTCCATTCTAAAATGTTTCCCATATACATGTTTCTTCCATTTGATATCATTATTTGTTCTTGTTTGTTTATACTTGCTCTTCAGATCCTTTTTCTTTTCTATATCCGGTACTTTTGTAAACTCGTCGGCCTCCATTTCTACTCCTTCCAGATAATCCTCTTTTTTTTCTTCTTTTTTTTTGATTTGATGTTGTTTCTTTGTCTCGTGTTCAGAAACCCATTTCATAAACTTACTTTTTCTACTTTCTAGATATTTACTTATACCTATTATTTCTATTTCATATATTATCTATTTGTGAAACTCCCATTCCTCCTTCATTTCTAGGCACATAAATCCTCTGTATGCATTGATTTTATAGATTTCATGCACGATGTAGCATTTTTCTAGTTTTTACGTCGATACAATCGATTTCATATTGGAACCAATCTATTTTAAAGAAACTGTGCGTGAGAACGGAGACTGCCAGCGTTTTTATAACTATAATTTATTTCTGTGTTTCAACTCTGATTCTAAAATACTTTTCGTTCTTCTTATATATTATTTTATTTTTTCTATCATCTTTTTTTTTATTCTATTTCATCTGATTCTTCTATTCCTAGGTATTTATAGGTAATAAATTGTACTAGTTCCCGTATTTCCGTACCATTTATCCTTACATTACCAACCTCTGTTCTTCTTCCTTCTTTTAGACTTACAAATGCACACTTATCCAACCCAAATATGTCTCTAGAATATCGCTTCACAACCTCTACCTGTTTTTCCGATTCCTTTTTATTCTGAGCATATAATTTTATGTCATCCATATAAAAAAGGTGTGATATTTTCTTTGCATTTTTTTTCTCTCATCGAGTTAATTATATATCCATTTTCCAAATTATTTATTAGTGTGCTTAGGGGGTTGAGGGCGAATATAAATATCAAAGGGGAAATAGAACCCCCCTGAAATATACCTGATTAAATAATCTTATAAGTTTTCTAAGAGTATAAAGATAAAAGCGCATGCAATAAATATTGAACAAGTTTGTAGTGTAGTCCTTAGGATTTATTTATTCCAATATGATTACTAATGTATATATTACAGGTGTTAATAGATAAATATCTACCCATGGTTTTCACATTGTGGCTATAAATATTATTATTAATATTAAAACTGGATGACTTTTACTTTTATTTTGCTGCTATTTAAACTTAATGAACATAGTACAAAACAAAAATATCATTACTTTATTTGTGACTAAGAAAAATGATACCTATTGTTATTGATTAATTTAGTCATATATATATATATATATATATATATATATATATATATATATATATATATATATATATATATATATATATATATATATATATATATATATATATATATATATATATATATATATATATATATATATATATATATAAAAGAACGCCTCGTGGCGAAGGAGGTTGAGTCGCCGCCTCTCATACGAGAGGACGCTGCTGGTTCAAATCCTCCGCGTAGCAGCTGGAGTTTTATCTACCTGGGGTGAGAATTAAAACCTGACTGCGAACACGTTGGTGGCGCTGGTTTGGGATACCGGCCTTAAATTATTACTACCCGTGGTCCCCCGTGTTACCCCCCGCATAGAGGATACAAATGTTAAAAGGTAGTTTTATATATATATATTATATATATATTATATATATATATATATATATATATATATATATATATATATTATATATATATATATATATATATATATATATATATATATATATATATATATATATATATATATATATATATATATATATATATATATATATATATATATATATATATATATATATATATATATATATATATATATATATATATATATATATATATATATATATATATATATATAATATCAACCACCTTCTTTCACCATAAAGTGCACACATGCACTGGAAACAGAAAGTAGTAGAAGAATATGACGCAAGTAGAAAAACTCAGCCTTAACGCCCCCTTTATATATACCTTTTAGTGAAAACTCTGTCGTACTTACAAAAATCCACCCCTATGGCTTCATGGAACTGCGTCGGACCTCACTATAGAAAAAGTGGATTGAGCTGTGTAAAAGGAATGCCTGGAGAGAGAAATGAGAGTTTGGCAGAGGCCAGGGTAAGAAAGGTGCATAATAGGAGTGGAATGGCAAGTTTAAGTGAGGGGGTATGGTTGTGGGCCCACCTGGGCCAGGGGATGAACTTACACCGACGATATGCCATATTGGGGTCCGTCGCGGTCCCATGAAGCTCTAGGTGGATTTTCACTGCGACGAGTTCTCACTAATAGGCATAGAGGGGGCGGCAAGGGCATTCTTCAACTTGCGTCATATTCTTCACTACTTTTCTGTTTCCGGTGCATGTCACGTTAACCTTACCCCAGTCTTGGGGGAAAAAGAAGATATATATATATATATATATTATATATATATATATATAGTATATATATATATATATATATATATATATATATATATATATATATATATATATATATATATATATATATATATATATATATATATATATATATATATATATATATATATATATATATATATATATATATATATATATATATATATATATATATATATATATTATGTTATATATATATATATATATATATATATATATATATATATATATATATATATATATATATATATATATATATATATATATATATATATATATATATATATATATATATATATATATATATATATATATATATATATGAGTATATATATATATATATATATATATATATATATATATATATATATATATATATATATATATATATATATATATATATATATATATTATGTATATATATATATGGTTTTTATTTGTAGGTACATTTAAAATAACTTATATGTATCTGACTTTAGTCTTCTTCACAACTGAATAAGTAATTTTTTAATATTTTGTAGATTACCTTTGTTTAAACTTTGCTTAGTTAATTATTTATGTTTTCAATACCTTTTTTTTATTTGTATTCCCTCCATTTTCATTTGACCTCTTTCGTACGGCAACACCAGATCGGTCATCCATTCCCTCATTGCTCCATCTATGAAGCTTACAACTAGCTCATTAACTTTGTAAATCCTCAATACTTCCTTAATCCATTTATGAGAGACGCCATCATATGCTTTCTTGTAATCGATCCATACCATACTGAGATGTTTCTGCCTTCTTCTGATATTTCCATTATCATCTTGTTTATTAATAACTCATCCTTTGCTCCATAACTTCATTTACTGCATCCTTTTTATCCTTTTTGTTCTTCATTAATTATGTCGTTTGCTTCTAGGTGTGTTGTTACCCTTTTCGCCATGACACCAGTTAGTATTTTATATATGGTTGGCAAACATGTGATAGGGCGGTATTTGCTAGGTAATTCCGTTTCCTCATTCTTTGGTATTAATGTTGTAATTCCACTAGTGAGCCATTCTGGGATTTCTTCCTGGTTTTCTATTAGCTTGTTAAAACTTTCTGTTAGAGGTTTTATAAGTACTTTTAATTTCTTTAACCATACATTATGTACTTGATCTTTGCCTGGTGCTTTCCAACTTCCACTCCTTTTAATAGTACTTTTTACTTCATTTTCTGTAATTCTTCCACCTTCCATTGGTATAATCGCTGTTATTTGGGGGTTGTCTACCATTTCTCTTTTTCCAAACAGCCACGTTATTACGGTTTACTTCGTTTTCATAAATCACCTTCCTAAATCTCAATTTCTTCTTTAGGTAGTGGTTTTTCTACTTTAATCGTATCCTTTCTTAATTCTCTATAGAGTCTTGACGGTTCCTCTCTAAATATTCTATTCTATTTTTCATACATATTTTTTTTAACCTTTGCAACTAGCATTAGTTGCCTTCTACCTATTCCATGGACAAGCGAGTCTCCATTTTCCACTCTCTTTTTATATATAATAAGTTCTGTACTTTTCTTCTTGTGGTGTTAGCAGTAACTTTTCCATTTTGAAATGCAGATGATATTGATATTTTTCTTCTTAGATTTTCTATTTCTTTATCCAGTCTAATTTTCCATGGTGATTTTATTTCTTTTTGTTCTTCTAGTTTCCCTGGTTTTAACTCCAAATGTGTCAGCTCTTGCTCTAGAAGGAGCATAATATAACAGATTTATTTCTGTAATATCACAATTTGAAGGTATAATCCGGGGTAGGATTTTGTCATCAATTCCTGTATATTTATTTAGCAACCAGTAATTACTAATCTTGTTTATTCTTAATCTATTTTCTACTCCTGGATGTATATCCTTCTCTCTATAATGTGATATTTTGACTAGCAATTCTTCAATTTCGCTATGGTTATTTGGTTGTTCTTGTGTTTGATTTTGAATTTCGCCAATTCTTTCATTTTCTCTTTCATCACTTATCTGTTCCTTATCTGGATTTGTTTCCACTTCATCATCTGTATAATTCATTTCATCTTCACTACTTTCTCCCGATTCTTGGTCCTCATTTCCCAGGTTCATGTACTTTTCATCGTTTACCATCATTACAAATTTTCTGGTTTCTCTTGTTCCTGTTCTCCCTTTTCTTCTATATTACAATTTATTTCTAACAACTTATGTATTTTTTCTTTTTCTTTTTCTGGCATTATGGCGGTTTTCATTTCCATTTTCTTTCCTTTTACTGAGTCTTCTTGCATTTTCTTGGTGTTCTTATTTCTTTTTCTTTCTTTTTTTTATTTCTTCTACCATTTCAGTTGTTAATTCTAACTCATTTTCAACAATGTTTAATGCTTTCCCTCTTATTAATTCAATTTCTTCATAAGATGGTAGTGTAGCTTTCGCTTTTCTTTGTTCCTGGCCCTTTCTGTTTTTTACATAATTCAGAATTGCTTCATTTTGACTAACCATTTGTTTTCTATTAACTTGATTATAAACTTTTCCGAACCAATATTCCATGAAATCATTTGAGGAGAATATTTTTTCTTTCACTACCCACTTCCATATTTCAATCATGTTTATGTTTCTTGGTATAAACTCTCCAAAAAAATAGATTTCCATTAAAAATTAATTCGTTTCATACGTCCAAATCCATTGGTCTTTACATATATTAATTTTGATGCGTAAGCATGTGTTTTTTAAAGTTTCCTGTATGATTACACTCATAGCCACACTCAGAACATTTAAATAATTTTATATTTTGGTGCGAAAGTATGTGTAATCTTAAACTTCTTTTCTGAATACACCCATAACTGCACTCAGAACATTTAAATAATTTTATATTTTGATGTGTAAGCATATGTCTTTTTAAGTTTCCTTTCTCATTACACTCATGGCCGCACTCAGAACATTTAAATAATTTTATATTTTGATGAGTAAGCAAATGTCTTTTTAAGCTTCCTTTCTGATTACACTCATAGCTACATTCAGAACATTTAAATAATTTTACTTTTTGATGCGTAAGCATGTGTGTTTTTAAGTTTCCTGTATGATTACACCTATAGCCGCACTCAGAACATTTAAATAATTTTATATTTTGATGCATAAGCATGTGTAATCTTACACTTCTTTTTTCATTACACTCATAGCCACACTCAGAACATTTAAATAACTTTATATTTTGATGCGTAAGCATGTGTGTTTTTAAGTTTCCTTTCCGATTACAATCATAGCCGCACTCAGAACATTTAAATAATTTTATATTTTGATGCGTAAGCATGTGTGTTTTTAAGCTTCCTTTCTGATTACACTCATAGCCGCACTCAGAACATTTAAATAATTTTATGTTTTGATGCATAAGCATGTGTAACCTTAGCCTTCTTTTATAATTACACTCATAGCCACACTCAGAACATTTAAATAATTTTATATTTTGATGCGCAAGCATGTGTGTTTTGAAGTCTCTTTTTTGATTACACCCATAGCTGCACTCAGAACACTTAAATAACTTTCTATTTTCATGTTTAAGTATGTGTGATCTTAAGCTTCCTTTATAATTAGACTCATAGCCACACTCGGAACATTTAAATAATTTCATATTTTGATGCGTAAGCATGTGTGTTTTTAAGTCTCGTTTTTGATTACACCCATAGCTGCACTCAGAACACTTAAATAACTTTATATTTTCATGTTTAAGCATGTGTGTTCTTAAGCTTCCCTTATAATTACACTCATAATCACACTCAGAACATTTAAATAATTTTATATTTTGATGAGTAAGCGAATGTCTTTTTAAGCTTCCTTTCTGTTTGCACTCATAGTTGCACTCAGAGCATCTAAATAATTTTATATTTTGATGCGTAAGCATGTGTCTTTTTAAGCTCCCTTTATGGTTACACTCATAGTCACACTCGGTACATTTAAATAATTTTATATTTTGATGCGTAAGCATGTGTAATCTTAAGTTTCCTTTGCGATTACACTCATAGCCGCACTCAGAACATTTAAATAATTTAAAATTGCTGTGAGTTAGCAGATGAGAGGTTAAGTGTTGTTTACGATTGCTTTCATAATTACAATGGGCACATTTAAACTTTCTTTTGTGCAAATTCAGATGACTTTTCAACTCTTCATTACTTTCAAAATTTAAATTACAAAGAAAGCAACAGAAGTTTTGACAATTATTTTTGTTAATCCTTTTTTCACACATTATTGACGTTTGAGGTAATCTTTTGAAAGTCCTTTTCCCTTTGGAATCTTTTTCTTCTTGACCATCATCGCTAATGGGGGGTCTGTTCGAACCAAAAATAATAATAAATATTATATGAATGTAAAAGAAAACTCGAATAATTTAACACAAACCTTAAATAAAAAATTAAAAATTTCGAAAAAATGTCTTATTTTTTATTAACATTGAATAAATTTCACCATTTCCCCCCCCCCAACAGCTGAATATCAAAATTTTAGAGAAAAATTCCAAAACGCACCTATGTTCTTGGTATTGCAACCTAAGACGTAACATTGCGATAAGAAACAATCCAAGAGGGATTTTGTGCATCCCTCCGACCCCTGAGCTAGTATGTGACCTTATCACATATATAATCTTTCAGTCTTCTTTCTCTCCATTCATTTTCTGAATTAATTATCTACACTTTTCAATCCTCTTCATCCACCACAGTTTCTGTCTGTAGTGATATCTGGGTTTGAGTCCTAAGACTACTTATTTATACCATAGAAATGCTCATGCATGCATCAAATGCCCGGTGCATGTTTGAGCACCCTACCCCCTCTTGTGGGGAGGAAAGAGACAGGTGATATATATATATATATATATATATATATATATATATATATATATATATATATATATATATATATATATATATATATATATATATATATATATATATATATATATATATATATATATATATATATATATATATATATATATTTTTAAATTTTTTTTTATTTATTTTTTTTCCTGTGCAGGTGCAGACTGCCCACTGTGAAGTGGCTATAACTTCAATAGACTTGTTACAATCTAAAGAACAAATTTAGTTTATGCATAATGCAAAAATCACGTTTTTGAGGAGATTGAGCGAGAATGTAGGAAAGCAGATTTCCGTAGGGAATGAAGCTTATAGCAGGAAAGTACCAACGACATAGTGCTGCCAATGTGGGACAATCAATAAGGAGATTGTGGACAGAGAGGTATATGGACTTGGCAAAATGGACAAGATGAAGGATTTTCCATCGACATGAGGTACCCATGTGTTAATTTAGTGTGTCCGATTCTGAATTGTATTAAAGTCACCTCCCATTAGCTACACAAGCGAAGCGGGAGAGACCAATTTTTCACGAGGGGTTTCACCGAGCGGAGTTTAGCACCCCGCAGATCTTCACTCCAACATCTTGCCAGCAGGTTTGGAAATCACTTTTGATGGGGACTAGTAGTCGGTTGCTGGGAGAAGTCCCATTCAGAGTTCTCGAGGGTGGCACACGTTGCTGGATTTATGGGAGGCCACCACCTGAACTGCCGCATCATCAGCTATCTCATTACCAGTAACCCACACGTGAGGGAACCCAACAGAACTGCAAAACTTTTAGTCGGGCATGGAATCTGCACAGAAAACGTTGAATAATGGAACCAATCGGTTCCTAGGAGACCGTTGTTGAATTGCGAAAATCCGAAAAAATGGTGATGTGGGCAGCTACATCGAAAATTAAAATTCTAGAAATTGCACGAAACCGTGGCACTAGCTCGGCCGTAAAAATAGATGAGCAGGAAGGCAGGGTATGGGACAGAGTGCGGTCAGAAAATATAACCGATGCTCCCACACCATCTTGTGTCCTGGAACCATCTGTAAAGATAGCTATCGAGTCAGCGCGACTTGCCTGGTGGGTGGAGAAATCGGCATTGAGGTGAGAAGGGTGATCAGACTTAGAAACGACCACATCTTTGTGCATATCTCTGGAGTGGATGTAACCACGGTTCTGTGTAATGTTCATAACAGTAAGGCAAAACAGCTCTGAGTGGAATCTGTAGGTATTCAAATACATCAGCCACTACCGATGCAAATGGTCAAAATGGTGAGTGAAATGCCACTATATCAAGGATAGAAATCCGAAATGATGATGGTGAAGGAGTTCTGAGTCAGACGTACAAGGAACACATGAATGAGGTGTTCCCTTCTCTGGGATAGAAGCATAACACCAGCCTCCACCTTCAGGTTCTTCTTAGACAAAGAACGGAAAGTAACCTGTGGCAATACGGAGACCCTCATTTTGGACGGGGTCCAGGAGGTGTAAGTAAGATTTAGAAGTCTATCCATATATGACACATCCGTAGTCCAACCTGGATCTCACCAAGGCGATATGGAGCCTGAGCTAAATCCTTCTGCCAGCGCCCCAGGTGGTAGAAGAAAGGTGACGAAGAAGTATTGTAGGTTAATTTGCTGGAGAAGAGTAAAAATTAAAAAAAAAAAAAAAAAGTTACTCCAGCAGAACAATTTTTTTTCCTTTGTTTCTGGGAATGTTGGAAAATTTTCTTAATGTCCCTAAATGTTTAAATGTTGCTCTTAATTGCAACAAAAACTAAATCAAACTTTATTTTGGCCAAATAAAATTAACTAATTAAATTTACAAATTTGAATAAATCAAAACTTAACTTTTCTAAAATGATGCTTTAATTAAAAAGGGAGTCTGGTTTTAGTTGACCAAAGTCCTTAATCATGACAAAAAATAAAAAAAAAGTTTAAAGTCAATGCCAGAATCAACGATCCAAAATAGCAAGTCTGTGTCTGGAAGTCATGCAAAGAAGTACTTCGTCCTTTTTTGATCAGTTTTTTGGAAACTTGAAAGATTACATCTTATTTTGCTTTAGTAGTATTTTTTACTTGAAGAACAGTCTGCATAGTTAGGGAACTAACCTTCATTATTTACTACAATTCTACAAGCAACAAAACTTAAACTGACTCCGACGTTACCAAAGCATCAGCCAAATCAACTTACACAGAAGTATGAAAGGTAAGGCCTTTTTTTTTATTAAAGCATTATTTTTTATTTAGCTTCGCTAGCATTATTCATCCCTTCCTTTTTATAAATCAAAATCAAAATAAGTATTAAAATTTTTGATATGCCAGGTCATCCACATAAAAGGGGCATTGGATTGGGGAGGAGATATTGGAGAGCACATCAATGAACCCCAATGCGAAAAGTATGACACCAAAGACACTACCCTAGGGCACCCCTTCTTCCATGAGAAATACTCTAGAGAAGACAAAGTTGCACCGTACCTGAAAGGATCTGTTGATCATCAGATTCTAGAGAAAAAGGAGAAGCTCATCCCGCAAGTCCAGGGAATGAAGCTTCTGGATGACCCCCAATCTCCATGTGGAATCATAAACCTTCTCAAGGTCAAAGAATACAGCCAAGACTTGTCTGCTGTTTAAAAAGGTCTCTTGAATGTCATGGTCTAAGCGAAGAAGTGAGTCGAGAGTAGAACTGTGCTTTCTAAAACCAAAGTAAAGAGGAGAGAGTGCCCGGATTTTTTCCTGAGTCAGGAGAAGGCGACTGACAACCATTCTTTCCATCAGTTTAAATGTGTGGCCCGTTAATGCAATAGATCAGTTGTTAATTGTTAAATTCGAGTCTTTTCCCGGTTTGGGAATGGGAACGAAATGCGCCGTTTGCCAAACGGGTGGGAAAATATTCTCAATCCAGATGTGGTTGTATAAGGTGACAAGAAACGCTGAGTACGAGTTATAAGGAACGTTACCGCCAGGGGAGGAGGGCCTAGAAGTCTGGATGACATTACAAAAGGCGGTCAGAACGGAAGTTCTTTGTATCTGGAATCACTGGAGCGAGTCGCAAAGTGGTACCCCAATTCGTCTGCAACCGCATTAGATGCACTGATCAAGACATATGTCCGGGTCATGTTTAAGAACGGTTAGGAGATCAATGTGGTGCCTGCGGGAGATTTTCCGAACAACCTTGTAAACTGAACTCAAAGAAGTGGATACGTTGACGGTAGAGAATTAAGTACGAAAAGTATTGCCTCCTGTTAATGGGACGAGATCAAGCTGCAGCGGCCTTAAATAAGACAAGGTTGGGGTGGGTTGGTAACTGTTTGTAGGATCTATAAAGTTTTCATTTTTCTCGATTCGACTGTGTACACTCCCAAGACCAACATGGCGTAGCAGAGCGATAGCACTGCTGTGAGCGAGGAATGCTAGCCCCAGCAGCTTCAAGAATAGTAGTCTGGAATGGCAAGATCTGCTTTGATGCATGGACATCTAGGAGAGAGATAGAGGGAACACAGCGTTAATGTAGGGTTCAACTGGACAAGTGCCCTTACAGCATGTAAGTGAGTTTGGAGTTAGGGGAGCAAAAGGGACTGGCTCATGCAGGGCATGCTCCCCCTCTCTCATTAGGCCCAAGATGGGCAAACACAAGAAGATCCCTGTATCCTGAAGGTTGCTGAAAATGTCAGCCACGAAGCTGAATCTCTGGAAGGTAGATAGTCTTTGGATAGTGAAAATCGGCAAGTCTGGCTAACTCATCGAAGTTAGAGTAATAGCTGCGGCAATTGCAAGAAATTAGCCATAATTTGGAAATGCGATGATTAATCAACAAATCTATCTGTTAACTCTGATGATGATAGGTTGAGTATCATCAGGGGGTTGCACATCCTTACCTAGGCGGGTACGAGGAATCCGCCATTCCCCACCTGGAGGAGTCTCAAATCTAGATGGAAAAGAGAAGGTCCCGAAGAAGAGATATGTGAAGAAGAGATATGTGAAGATCTCGAGGACCCCCAATCTCCATGTGGAATCATATGCCTTCTCAAAGTCAAAGAAAACCTCCAAGACTTGTTTGTTGTTTGAAAAGGCTTCTCGAATGTCATGATCTAAGCTTAGAGGCGGGTCGAGAGTAGAGCGGGGCTTCCTAAAACCAAAATGGAGAGGAATGAAAGCCCGGATTTTTTTCAGAGTTGGGAGAAGGCGGTTGGCAACCATTTTTTCCATCAGTTTGCATGTGTAGCATGTCAATGCAATAAAGTGGTTGGTAGGCGTCAAATTGTCTTTTCCCCGGTTTGGAAATGGGAACGATGTGCGCCGTTTGCCAAACGGGTGGGAAAATATTCTCCACCCAAATGCGGTTGTACAAGGTGAGAAGAAATGCTGAGGTAGACGCGTGGAGATGGCATATCATCTGGTAAGAGACGCCATCCTGCCTCAGTGATCCATCCTTGCACGCCCTGAGGGCCTCCCAGGAATCCGCTTCCGTAAAAAGGTGGTAATAAAGAAGGTCAAATCTAGAGGACTTATCAAAAGGCGATCATACCGCAATGGTTCCTTGTATCTAGACTCACTGGAGCAAGTCGCAAAGTGGTACCCCAATTCGTCTGCAACCGCATTAGATGCACTGATCAAGACATATGTCCGGGTCATGTTTAAGAACGATTAGGGGATCAATGTGGTGCTTGCGGGAGATTTTCCGAACAACCTTGTAAACTGAATTCAAAGGAGTGGAGAGTTGACGAGAGTCGACGATAGAGACGTAAGTACAAAAGTATTGCCTCCTGCTCCGTCTGCTAATGCGACTAGACCAAGCTGCAGCGCCTTAAATAAGATCAGGTTGGATTGGGTTGGTAACAGTTTGTAGGATCTATAAAGTTTTCGTTTATCCTGATTGGCATGTGCACACTCCCAAAACCACCATGGCGTAGCAGAACGATGGCACTGATGTGAGCGAGGAATACTAGTCTCTGCAGCTTCAAGAATAGTAGTCACAAAACTTGAAAGCCGCAAAAGGCGTCGGAAAGG
>JABUQX010110054.1:0-7500 GCA_015478945.1 Trachelipus rathkii | reverse complement strand
AGTCCCGCGCCAGTCCCACCATCCATCACTGATCCATCAGTGTACCACATAATGGTTCCTGATTCGAGTTTAGGGCCTCCATTATCCCAAGTTGAACGATTTGTAAGAAGGATTTTATACTTCTTTCCAAAGCTTTTTTTGTTTTGGCATTAAGTCCGAAACTACAATGCCCATTTGTATCTCTGGTACATCTTCCAAAATTCGAAGGTGTCCGAGTCCAGTTCTTTGTTTAATTTGACCAAGGATGGTCAGTCTGGTTGCACATGACATGGCCTCCCTCCTAATGTGCAAATGCAGAGGAAGGAGGCCTATCAGTGCCTCCATGGCTGCAGTAGGGCATGTATGCATTGCCCCTGTGATCGCTAGGCATGCAAGCCTTTGCAATCTTTGCAGTTTATTTTGTGCAGTCCTTTGTTCAACCTTCGGCCACCAAACAAGTGAGGCATAGGTGATTATAGGTCTGACTACAGTTATGTATAACCAATTGGTCATTTTAGGTTTCAGTCCCCATGTTTTGCCAAGCATTTTCCGGCATGTCCATAGGGCCATCGTACCTTTGTCCACTACCCTTTTAAGGTGTGGATTCCACGTGAGTTTTTGATCTAGGATTACTCCCAGATATTTGACTTCAGTGGAAGGGTTAATAGTTACATCACCAATCTTAGGAGCCGTGTATCTTAGCTTCCTCTTCCTGATGAAGGGCACTATAACTGTTTTACTGCTGCTGTTAGGTCTCTTGTGGTGAATTCTGAAATGGATAGGGTATTGACCCCACCACCGATGACCATCGCCGCACGAGGCTCGCCATGGTCTCGATAGTAAAGCAGCTTGCCTATTCCACTTGGTATTCCTTTGATTGTTCCTTCTCTCACCCATGGCTCCTGTATGAGGGCTATTTGCAGCCTCTCGCATGCAAAGGTCCGGACGAGAGCGTCAGTTGCTGCCTTTGCGTTGTGCAAGTTAATTTGAAGGCAGCTCAAATTGATTTTATTATCTATTATGCAGATTTGGGTTTGGGGTTCTGAATTGAGTCCCTTGCCAAGGCCGATTTTGTTTGGCCATCTTTCCCACTTTCTACAATTTGATTTTTCTTTTTTTGGCTGTGAGCCAGAGGGTGTTACCTTTCCTTTGAGAGAGAGGGTTTTTCCCTTTTCCTTTGGAGTGTAGTCCTCAGGTGAGGTCGTTTCGCCAGAGGTGGGGAGCCTACTCCCCCCCTCGGGTTTCCTGCTGAGTCCAAACAGCTACCAAATTTATAGCCGAGTAGATGCGTTTTGGGCTCTCAGCTTGGTTTCAGAGTGCTCGTCAAGAGAAAGGACGAGGTGCACAGAATCGCCCCTCTCTTCCCTTCTCAGGACCCTCCACGTCGGTGTTCAGTCCAAGGTTTTGCGCCTTTACGAAGGTTAGGATCTTAACGCTCCAATCTTTTACACTATTCCTGGAAAGAGGAGACCAATCAGAACTATGGGTCGGGGGATTTCATCCCCCTCCACTGTCCTTAAATCTGCCCCCTCCCAAGGTTTCAGCTGTCCAACAACGAGTCTCAGCCACTCTGCTGTGGCCTCATCGTTGCTGTTGAACTGCACCCACCCTGGTTTGAGGATAGAACCGTGAAACTTTGGCTGTATGGTGCCGCCAACTAGTGCCATGATCTTGCCCAGGACTCCTTCTTGTATGGCTTTAAGTTGCTCCATTGTCACGATTTCTTGTGGATAGTCTTTAGAGACTATTCCTATTCTAATTTCCATCGACACTATGGCTACTAACTACTCTCTTTACGGAAGGACTCAAAGATTACTTCAGATGAGCTTCCATTTTTGTCCCTTCAACCCTCTGGTTAAAATAAAAGAAAGATTCATCCATGCATGGTATTACGTACAATGCAAATGGCAACACGTACCACTGCTACTATATATGGATGGATAACTTGAGGAAGTGAATCATCATCAGTATATATTTGGTAGTACGTACAACACAATGGCGGACCAAATACCACTGCTACGAGGTATATATTGGTTATCTTGGAAGAATGGAGAATAATCAATTTCAACATGGTAATATGTTTAATACAAATGGAGGACTTCATACCACTATCACCATATTATATGTCTTCATTCAATTCTGGTATCTTCCCTGTGATTCATAGTTCTTTCAAAATTACCACCAGAAATTCAACATCAAGCTTCATACATATCTCACGGATGGTTCCTCAATCGTATGTGGATTCACCTTCACGGATGGTTCCTCAATCAGATGATGACTCGCTTCAATGAAAATCACCCCATCTACTTGCAGCAGCAGGAACAAAAGTCTTTTCAGTGTTAATTTAAAAATAATTGTCTTTTAAGAAAATGATTATGTTTAAAATTTAATTTGGTATTTAAAGTGCTCCGCGTTCTCTGGCAAAATGTAATGTATAGTGCTCAAAGTGATTGTTTAAATAATGTTTCTTTTTGTCAAAGTTAGACCTTCTTTACTTACAGTGAATTACAGAAAATATTACAGAAAATGGTTTGTGAACCTTAATTTTTTTTTTTTGAAATATAAAATATATTGATTTTAATTTTAATTATCTATGTTTATTTTTTTCATTGCAACATGTTATTATATTATTCATTTTATAACAAAATGTTTGTTTATTATAATTTAACATTTTTTTCATAATACTTTTCGATATATTTGTTAGATTATGTAAATACCTCTGATTATCGTGCTTTTAAGATTTCTCGGTCTTTTTTGTCATAGACATTTTATTGTTTTACGCATTTTGACCAAATGTTTTGAAAAGCATAGTTTGATTTTAGGTGTACTTGAGAAATATGTAGAGTGTAAAAATAATACATTCGCCGGCAAGTCAGCGAAGCTGGTAAATATAATAGAATGTGATTTTAATAAAGATATTCAATAGAAAAAGCAGTTTTAATACCTACTAGTGAGTCTTCAAGAGAACATCAACTATATTCCGTTAAGTGGAACAAGCAGAAGAAAAGAGATAACTCCCAACACTCCTGCCCACTACATATATATTATATATATATATATATATATATATAATATATATATATATATAATATAGTATATATATATATATATATATATATATATATATTATATATATATAAATATATATATTATATATATAATATATATATATATATATATATAATATTAATATATATATATATAAATATATATATATATTATATATATATAAATATATATAATATATAGATATATATATATATAATATATATACTAAATATATATATGTATATTATATATATATATATATATATTATATATATAATATATTATATATATATATATATATAGTATATATATATATATATATATAATATATATATATATGAACCTTTGAAATCTGTAAGTTTGTAAGTCATTTTTGTATAAATTCAAAACTATCACCATCATTGGATTGCTCACCCTTCAATCTGAAATTGTGCTGAAGTTCTGTAAGTCTACCTCCATATTTCTCAAAACATTACAACTTGCGTGAAACAGTTGCCCATTGAACACAACACAAACTTCATCTTAAACCTTAATTTTCTCAGGAATCAAAAATGTGTTGGACTGTACAACATAGGAACCGCACGGGGCCCCGGCCCCGGCTCCGGCCCGCCAAAAATCAGGAAAAACCGGGTTTTCTACCGGGGTTAACTGTAAATTCATAAATAATTAGAGGGTTTAAATCAAACAAAAATAAAAAAAATATATTTTAATTCCATTGACTCCTTTGTTATAAATTATGCAAAATATAAACATTACTAAAAAATAATCAATTTTTTCGGTATTTACTATTGCCATTTCAAAATTAAAAATTGAGAACCAAATTTTATTTTTTTTCGAGTTTTTAACATAAAAATATTCGAAATTTGATATATCAAACGAATTCGGAAAAGGAAATAAATATAATTGTTAAAATATTAATGTATTTAATTTATTTAAAGTAAATATTTCCGAAATCTCTTTTCAAAATTATTTATTTAATTGAATTAATATATATATATATATATATATATATATATATTATATATAATATATGTAATATATATATAAATATATATATATATATATCATATTATAATATATATATATATATATATATAGTATATATATATATTATATATATATATAGAAAAGGAAGACGAAACACCACGACAATGTCCATAGTATATTAAGAACGTTTCGCGCTATAGCTAAGCGCATCATTAGCTATAAGTGAATAATAAATTATAAAAGAACAATGTCCATAATATTTACGATTATATAAAATATATAAAATATATAGAAAAGCAAAAAATATAAAAATTACAAAAAATTACAAAAAATTACAAAAAAATTAAATCTATTATTAACCTCGTTTTACTAACCTTACATACTGGATGAACCATAAGAATGAATAAACAAGATTAAATCCGAGCACTATTTATACCTAAATCATACATAAATTGGTTGGTTGTTTGGGACTTACTAAACTTAAAAATCAGTATTTATAACAGTATAATAAAAGTATAATATAATGAAAAATTATAAAAACATTTAATTGCAAAAGTTTTTACAATTAAAATAAATTAAGCCAGATTTACGACAAATCAGAGTTGAGTTCAGGCTCCAATTCATGAATATAGAGGCTCTCCAAGATTTTTCTGTCGCGAGTATCAGTGACGGAGGCAAAAATCGAGAAGTCGTTGGTAGTGATGGGATGATCTTTTTCGTGGCTATGGCTACGTATGGATGAAAATTCAGGTGAGGATAGAGGAAGATTGGTACAGAAAGAAAAACCCTTGTGTTTGGCAATCCTGATGTAAAGTTGTAGGCCTGTTTGACCTACATAGCGGGCATTACAGCCAGCACACTTATACAAGTAAACTATCGAGGAGTGCAACTCTTTAGGGATTAAATCTTTGGACCTGAAAAAGTTACTAATTTTGAAGTTATTAGTAGGAATAAAAATAAAGGTGGCAAATGGGAAGTGTCTCGTTAATATAGTCTGAGGCGTTTCTATAAGGGTGTCGTTGAATCTACCTGCTTAAGGAATCTTCAGGTTAAATTTTCTGATTTAGAACATCCAAGTGAGTAGGTGGTCTAAAATGGTTCTCAAGGAAGTTAAATATGATTTTATTAACAAGGTATGAAGAAAGAGATTAAAATTAGCGAAGCTCCTTAAATATTGGAGTTCTGAATGAAATTAAATTTAAGGAGGAACATACCTTAAAGGCCCGGTTTATTCTGCCTGTAAAGCCGGACAATTTAAACTTATCTGGAAGAAAGCTGAAGAAGTGAGTGCCTAATTGGGTGGAGGTTGGCTTGCGGTAAATCTGTGTAGAAAAAGAACCATTAGTGCGAGAGACGCCAACATCAAGAAACGGAAGGAATCCATCCACTTCAGATTCCATGGAAAATTTAATATTTTTATGTTGCTTATTAAGGAAATTTAAAAATAAGTCGGCATGTTCTTTGTTAGAAAAAATTAAGAAGCAGTCATCCACATATCTTTTGTAGACAATGGGTTTGAAGGCTGGGGGGCATTTTTCGAGCCAAGACTGTTCATGATAGCAGAGGAAGGCGTTGGCGAAGGAGGGACCCAGAGGTGAACCCATAGCCACACCATCAATCTGTTGATAAAGGATGTTATTAAACAGAAAAATAGAATCTGAAGTGGCTAAATTGATAAATTTTGTAAATTGTCTCTTATTGAGACCTCCTATACATTCTTGGTTAGAAAACAAAGTATTGGAAATGATTTCACGGGTTTCGGCAACAGGAACGTTAGTAAAAAGGGACTGAATATCAAAACTCACCATAAAGGCTTTCACTCCCTCAAAAGTGCATGAAATATTAATCCACGAATTCAAAAGAACTATGAAGGGTATGTTGGTTGTGGGTAATGGGGTCAATCAATGGCACAAGAAATTTCGAAAGACTGTAGGTGGGGGTGTTAAGAGCTGAGAGGATAGGACGGAGGGGAACGTCAGGTTTGTGAGTTTTGGGAAGCCCATACAGTAAGCCTGGCTGGCTACCAGATACGTGAAGTGAGTCAAAGTTGGAGTTGACAGATTTTAGGGACCTGACAAAGTTATTGATCTTATCCTCTACTCTAAGTAAATGTTTAAAAATACAACCTGTAAGCAGTTTAAATTTTGAGACTTCGTTCAAAATGTTGTTCATTTTATGAAGATAGGATGCTTTATTAAGAAGCACTACCCCTTTTCCCTTGTCGGGGCGACATATGATGATGGATTTGTCCTTTCCTAAGTCTCTCAGAATATTTAGATCCTTAAAGCTAAAAACAGGGGAGAAAATTTTCTTTGCATCTGTAAATTTTAGCTTCCTAAGGATCAAATCAATCCAGATATATATATTATATATATATATATATATATATATATATATATAATATATATATATATATATATAATATATATATATATATATATATTATATATATATATATATATATATTTAATACAAATTATAATAAACATCAATTATTCTTTGGTTTAAAAATTTCTTTCGAAAATAATTATTTAATTAATTGAATTAATCAAATGGTTATTCCTTTTATAATTAAAAAACTATTAATTAATTGAAATTATATTTAATTTCCATCCTAAGTTTTAAGACTTTCAGTGTTTTTGACTTACATTTCTTAATTTTAGCTAACCCCGCCCCGGCCCTGCCCCGTCCCGCACCGGCAAAACTCCCGCCCCGGTCGGGTCCCTACTTACACCACCACTTCTGCTTTCAATGGCCTCTCATGTTATCGATTTAGCTTACACACTCTTTGTAATTCTCTTTTCTCTAATTCCTTCTACTAAAATCTCTTTTCAAATGCGCGTATATCGGGAAATATTCACCCTTATTCCCGGTGGGAATTTGATCTGTCCTCTCCAGAGTATACTGTAACTTTTTCTTTGTAGCTAGTCTGAGTTGATGATATATATATATAATATAATATATGTTTATTTATTTATTTTGTATATATATAGTATTATAGTATATATATATTATATATATATATATATATATTATATATATATATATAATATAATATATATACTATATATTTATATATATTATATATATATATATAATATATATATATATATATATATAATGTATATATATATATATATATATATAATATATATTATATATAATATATATATTATATATATATATAATATATATAATTATATATATATATATAATATATATATATATATATATATTGGCTTTTATGTTATTTAAATTTTGTTTATTTTTGAGGAAGTAAAAAAAATTGTGGAGTTGGCATTAAAATTGTTGTCCGGGACAACCTATAAACATTAATAAAATAAGCCTTAAAAAGTTTTTTTCGACACCCAAAACTTGTCAAAAAAAACAAAAGGAGTGCTGGGGTTGTTTTGTGTGTGTGTGTTTGTATTTGTGTTTGCGGTGTGTGTGATTCGGTGTTGTGTGTGGTGTATGTTTATCTCTCTT
>JABUQX010110053.1:10000-18434 GCA_015478945.1 Trachelipus rathkii | reverse complement strand
TCTTCAGATGCTAGGGACTGACTGTACTAAGGATACTGAGTTTCATATAATTTTTTTTTTAGTTATTATTTTAGGTTCTATAGGAAAGGGGGGATAACTTTTATTTCGCCTTTTTTAATTGTTTTTGGGACGGTCTTGCAAAAACCTCTCTCTCTCTCTCTCTCTCTTCTTCCTCTCCTCTCTCTCTCTCTCTCTCTCGTCTCTGCTCTCTCTCTCTCCTCGCTCTCTTCTCTCTCTCCCTCTCTCTCCATATAATATATATATAATATATATATAATATATATATATATATAATATATATATATATATATATATATATATATATATATATATATATATATATATATATATATATATATATATATATATTATATTCAATACTTCTCATTTAATGTAACACGTCAAAAAATTTGAATATTTAGTCTCATAACACTCAACAAAGATTTTGCCACATAAATGAAAACTATTGTTTCTAGTCAATTTCGGTACGATTAAAACTCGTACCATTTTTGAGAAAATTAAAAATTAAATTTAACAAAATCGTAAATATACGTGTTTTATTTCATGCTCAATCTTGTCTTGTTGAAGGAGGAAACGTTTGATGCTCTTGAGTCATTTCCTATTGGATTATACTTAGTTGAAGTGTGAATTGTGATATTCTGAAATGAATAGAGACCGTCGTATGTGTCTAAATAGAGCAGACTGTTTTTGTTATATGTGGTGAGTTCACTATTAAAAATGGTGACCGATCTTCAACAACCACAGTTAAGAAAGCATATTACTATTATTTTGGATTTCACATTGGAAACCAGGACAAAGATTGGGCCCCCCATATATCTTGCACAACTTGCTACATCAATTTGATTAAGTAGATGAATGGAGAAATATCACAAAGTATGTCATTTGCTGTACCTATGGTTTGGCGCGAGCCTACTAGCCACTTAGAAGACTGCTATTTCTACCCCACAAAGGTACAAGGATTTTCAAATAATACAAAATCAAATATAGTTTATCCTTCTGTTCCATCTGCAATTCGGCCAGTACCACATGGACCTGGACTTTCAGTGCCTAAGCCACCAATGAACTTTGAAGAATTCAATATCCCTGAAGAGGAAACGGTTGAGGAAATTGAAGCATCAACGTCATTTGACCAGACCTTCGTTCCATTTCATTAGAGGACACCCCATCTCATTCAACAATCTAGTAAAAGATTTAGATCTCAGCAAAGGACAAACTGAACTTTTATGTATAGCATTTATTTGTCAACCCTTAGGACCTAGTATACAAATATGTATACCTAAGGCTTAGGTATACATATTTGTTATATATGGGGACATGTGTACTGTGTGAATCTCTCGATTATAAAAATAATAAGTCACCTCTGATTAAAGGTTTTAAAATTTTTGATAGATTTGGATGTTAAGTTTTTGTTAAGTATCGTTATGTTAACATAGTTATGTATACATATCGAACAAGAATGAAAAGTATACTGGTCAATATAGCTTAAAACAATAGATCAATAGATCACGGAGAGGTGGGAAGGGTATGGGTGGGGTTATTTGAGTTACTGCTTTATGGTTAGTAAAACACATATTTTTATTAAAACTTTCAACTTTGATATTATATTTCTATACAAAAAAGTCATTTTCATCTTATATTTAAACAACACGTGAGTTTAAAATATGCAAAATGAATACCAAATATGACTTAAAGCAATAGATCACGGACGGGTAGAAGAGGTGTGGGTGCTTTGCGTTACTGCTTTACTGTGTTATTGTAAATAAAACACAAATATTTAATAAAAAATTATCAATGAAATAAAAAAAATGTTTTAAAATAATTATAAAAGTTATAGTATAAAAGAAAATATAATTAAATATAAAAGTGAAAACTTCCACTTCCTTCTACGGCTCCGATTGAGGTTTCATGCTGTTGCTGATTCGTTGCGGTACTGTGCTGCAAGAGTTTACACGTAGAAAGATAATTAATCATTAATAAAACATTGCTTTATTAAAAAATTAGTTTGTTTATAAAAAGCAATGTTTCTAAAAAAAAGTTCTTTAAAAAATTTTTTTTTAAAAAAATTACCTTTTTTAATTTTATTTTTAAAATTATCCATTTTTTTAAATTTTTTCTTTTTTAATTTTTTACATTTTTCTTGATTTATTTTTTCAATTTTTTTAATTTTTTCTTTTTATCTTTTTTTTCTTTTTATTTATTTATTATTTATTTATTTATTCATTTATATATTTTTTTTCCTGTTCATTCAAAGGTGATTAATCATTCTATTCAACCTATTTATGACCATTTGACATGTTGAATAGAATAAATAATTACTTTGACAGGTGTATTCAACGCTTGCCCTAGCCCCTCCCCTACCCTCCCGTTTTGAGCATCGGTATTCCTCTGTTACTACTCTCAAAACTCAGTTCCCTGCTTTAAGTGACGCAAATTGAAAGAATGAATATTCGTTGGCCCACAGATCAGAAAACTCTTGAAGGATGACACTTTTGAAAGAGAGTCAATTGCTTTGAAACTATCTGCATGGAGGGCATTCAAATCAGTGGTTTCGGGATTTCTAGGTAACAACAAACCTGAAAATTACGAAGAGTTGGTAAGATAACTCCTGAACAGCTGTCAGAAGCTTAGATGTCGGATGTCACTAAAAATTCACTTTCAGCATTCCCATTTGGATTTCTTTTCCCATAGCTTGGTTGCTGTTAGTAACGAACAGGGAGAAAGATTCCATCAACTTGACATCTTGACAATGGAACACGAATATAAAGGAAGAAGAATACATCCTTACATGATGGGTGACTACTGCTGGTTCTTGCTAAGAGAAGATAAAACGCAACATAAGAGAAAGAAATGAAATTTTGGTAACTAGTTGTTTAAAAATCTAAATTTTCTTCTAAACTTAGTTTTTGCTTAATGGATTCATTGGTATATTTTAATTCACTTTAGTTTTTGTTTAATGAGTGCATTGGTATATTTTATACTCATATTCAACTTTATAAATTATCATTTAATAAAGTTTATCAGATATGCACTAAATATATTATAATTATATATAATATATATATTTATTATATATATATATATTATATATATTATATATAAATAATATATATTAGATATATATATATAATATATATATATATATATGGTAGTCCTTTTAAAATTTTTCCCTGTATGAAATTTGATACTGAGCGATTTTTGCTTTTGTCTATATTTGTCGGTATTATTTGTCACACAAAATTGGTAAGTGCTACGATGTTATTTTAGCATCATTTTTGTAACTCAGCATGACGAGTGTTAACGATTTAAAAAAAAATCACTTTTAAATGCTCATGTGCAGAGGAAAAAATTTGAAATTTTGTCGAGTAGGATATAATTATTCGGTAAGCCATATAGGCATAGATTTTTAAAACTTTTAAAATTAAGATAGTTTTATTTAAAAAAAATAACATACACACACACACATACATACAAAGTAATGCTAGATAGATTAAGGTATATAATTTATTTTCTCGTAATTATGAGGCAAGACTGATGAGGGTTAACAAGAACCATCATTTATGTGTGTCAATCTAGGAACCAATTTTATGATAGTTTGAGAATTGGAGTCCACCCGGTTTTTTTTTATTATATAATTTTTATAGCTTCCCTGGGTAGCTTATTCTGCAATCTTATAACAGTAAGCATTGTATGTCCATTGGTAATTTACTATTTTAACCGTGTTTATAAACCCATCTAGTCTTATTTTAATAGACGGTAGGGATTAAATGCTCCCGCAGGTGTGTTTGTTCATCGGCCTTGCTTATTTAATGTTGTGTGCTATAATGAGGATTCTAAATCTCAGAAAGAGGAAGGAGTTCAACCTTAACTGTTTAACAATAATTATCCCTTTCAAATCAGTTGTGTAAAATTTTGGAACTTGAATGCAAGAGCATCCAAATATTCGTCGATCTAGTTCCGAAGTAAGTAGAACGCTAAAACAACATTTTTGTTTTCATTTCAAAATCTTGATCACTTTGTTGGTGAAAACACACACACACATCATATATATATATATATATATATATATTATATATATGATATATATATATATATATATGATATATAATTATATATAATATATATAATATATTATATATATAATATATAATATATATATATATGTATATATAATATATATTTATATAGGCCTTTATTTTATATTTAAAAAGGCGAATCGAATTCCATATAAAATATAGCTGAAATGAATGTGTGACGTCATACTGTGACGTGGTTTGCTAAGTGCTTTTTATATTCTGTCGTCACCACTGCGATATTACAGAATATGCGGCGATTGATTTTTGAGCATGATTTATGTGTCTATTATAATTATATTAATTATTTCTCAATAAATAATAGGTATTTGATTTTTATATAGGTATTATTATTATTAATGGTTGGGCCAGATCTGCCTTTATACGTATTAGGATGTTTAATTAATAAGACTTGTTAGGAAGATCAAACTTTAAGAAACAATTTTTAAAAAACTGTCTATACTTCTCTCTCCGTCTTCTGTTATCTCTTCTCTTCTTACTTCTCTCTCATCGTATCCTCTCTTATATCATTCTCTACTATCATGTCATTCTCTCTCTATTCCTACTCTACCCCTCTCTCTCTACATTTATAATATATATATATATATATTATATAATATATATATATATAATTATATATATATATAATATATTATATATATATATAATATATATATATTAATTAATATAATTATATATATATTTATATAGTGGTGTTAATATATAGGTATATTCAAGAACTTCCTCAGTTTAATTTGGTTAACACGTTCAAGCAGAAATCTTGAAATATTTAGTGTCTTCATGACAACTGAGCAACAAGATTTTGGCCTAGTATTAAATGAAAACTATTTGTTGCCTTTAGTCAATTTCAATCTGGTTACGGAGTTAAGAAACTTCCGTAACCAAATCTTTTGAGAGAAATTAAAAAAAATTAAATTTAAACAAAAATCGTAAATATTATACGTTTTGTATTTCATTGCTCAAATTCTTGTCTTGTTGCAGGAGGAACGTATTTGTATGCTACTATTTCATGAAGATCATATATTCTAATCTAATACAACCATGACAGTTTTATAAACTTTAGTTAGCAGTTGATGAGAATACATGTCGATATATTCTGGAAAGCAATCGTAAATATCTGAGACTCGTTCTGTTATGTAGTGAATTCTAATAGTCGCATCTAATCTTGTTTATTTTGAACAGTCTTATCTTTCTTAGTATATGTGCGTCGAGTCTCCACTAGTAATTTTCTAATAAATGATGGGCTTGACGGTCGTTCTAAAAATGACCATCAAGTTAAAGAAAGCATATCTGAACGTTAGTTACTTGAGATTTAAAATATGGTAATACCAGTGATCGAGAGACACATTGGTGTCTACCGTATGAATAGTAATCTCCAGAAACAAAAAATACTCGCATATATATTCTGCTACACCAAACTTGCCTCGTTACAGCATATAGCTCTCAAGATTATAGGTATGATATAGAGAAGACTAATAATCACGACAAGAAGTTAATAGCCAGTATTAGACAATATAACTATTTATTGAAAGCGGATGCCAAACTGCGTATGTTTTCTGCTACTGACAAAAAAATTTCGTGGGCTTGGCTGATATTAGACTGTTCTTATGAAAAGGGGTTATGTACCTATGGTTTGGCTGTCAGTGAGAATTTTTTTTTCTTACCTTAGCCCTATAGTAATGACTCATAATATACTATCCCCATAACCAAACCGTAACTCAGGAAAAGGGATTGATCTTCAAAATAAAACACAATTTTTATATATCTTTGCGGGTGTTCCATACTTAGCGACAATTCAAGGCCCCAAGAATTACCAACATGAGGGACTCTACAACACATTGTGCAGATTCGTCCGCGGTAAAACCACCAATGAACCTTTTTGAAAGAATTCATGATTCCCTGAAAGAAAGGGAACAAACGCTGGAGGGAATATTGTATGCTGAAAATATCTAATATCTTCTCATGTGGGCACCCGAACTCAACACTTCAGTATTGTTCAAAATCCAATCTTTTCTTGAATAGGATTTTTGGAATTCTTAATAAACAACACTACATTCCTCAGTCATAACAATCTAGTAAAAAATATTATATGATACATTATCGAGCATATAAGAGAACCAAAAACTTGAACTTTAATTATGAACATATATACTATATATTAGTATATATATATATAAATATATAGCTATATATTTGTATTTCTTCTTAGGACCTAGTATACAAATATGTATACCTAAGGCTTAATTAGTGAGATATGACATGATTTGTATATATATTGAGTAGATCATGAGTATTACTGTACTACTGTGTAGTAATCTGCTCGTGATTGTATATAAAAAATAAATAATGAGTTCACCCTTTATTTTTTTGAAAGGTTTTAAAATCTTTTTTGTGACATGATTTGGATGTTAAGTTTTTGTTAAGGTATCGTTATTGTTAACATAGTTATGTTATACATATTCGAACAAGAATTGAAAATCTATACTCGCGGTCAATATAAGCTTTTAAAAACAATATATCAAATTGATCACGGAGAGGTAGGGAGGGGTATTGGTGGGATTATTTGGTGAGCTGACTTTGATTGTTAGTTTAAAAATTACACTCTAAAGGATAATTTTTTTAAAAAACGTTGTTTCCTCTATGTTAACTATATTTCTCCATACAAAAAAAGTCATTTTCATCCTATGTAGTTAACGAAACGACAGTGATGTTTAAAATATGCCAAAAAATGAAATATCCAAATATGAGTCTAAAGCAATAGATCACGGACGGGTAGAAGAGGGTGTGGGTGCTTTGCGCTACTGCTTTACTGTGTTATTTTTGTAAATAAAACAAATATTTAATAAAAAAATTATCATGGTGAAATAAAACAAAAAAATGTTTTAAAATATAATTATAAAATGGTATCTAGTATTAAAAGAGAGAAGCAATTCATTAATATAAAAGTGCTGAAAACATTCCACTTCCTCTTTACGGCTCCGATTAGTTCTGCTGTTGCGAATTCGTTCTTTTTCATAGGCCCTATCGGTGCTGCAAAGAGTCTTACACGTAGAGAGAGATTTAATGGATTAACTCGCGAAAGTTGAACTAACAACCTCCCCTTCTGGATTCACCCTCTCAAAGATGTAGCTTCTCAAAGAGCTTATAGAGAAAGCAATCGTTTGTTCTAAAAAGAATTCTTGTCAAAAATTTTTATTTATATACCAATCCAACCTAAAATTACGCTTTTTTTAATTTTAATTTTTTATAAAATTATATCATGTATATTTATTGTGAGAAATCTTCTCTCTCTTCTTCTCTTTTAGTCCATTTCTTTAGTAGGCGACTTTTACATATATAGAGATATATTACTTTTTCCAGTATTTTTTCTATTTTATTCTATCTTGGATGCTTTTTATAGTTGGTGAACTCGCTCAAAATAATTATTATTTAATTTGATTTTATTTCAAGTTTATATATTTTTTTTCCTGTTCAATTCCCCAGATATTGGTGCTAATCATTGCTTTTCAACCTGATTGTATATAGAATTTTAGTACCATGTGAATCAGAACCAAAAAAAATAAATTAATCAATTTGACCTCAGGATTATATATAATATCCACAACGACATGATTTGCGCTCTTTAGTCCTCGCGCGTACACCCCCATTACCCTCTCCGTTTGAAGCAGTGCCTAAACAACTATTTACTTTATCCCTCTATTGTTAATAACATCTCAAAACTCAGATTCTCTCGATAACTCTCTACCGAGTTTACGCAAGAACATTTAGAAAAGAATGAATTATTTCGTACTGTGCCCACAGATCAGAAAAATCTTGAATTTGACAAACTTTTAAAAGAGAATGAATTATAACTATAGATTTTTGAAAGGGCTAATACAATATCAGTGGTTTCTGAGATTTCTAAATATATATATTAGGTTAATATCAAACCTAGAATAATATATATATTGACGAAGCCAAATTGGAATAAGAAACTCTTATATATATTAAGATATATATATATATCTAAACACTCTGATCAGTGAATGACTTATGATAGTCGATTCAGTATATGCATAAGTTAGAGAGAGGCATTTGTAATCATTCTTTTCTCCATAGCTTGGTTGCTTTAAGTATAATAACGGTAAACAGGATGAAAGTGATAAGATAATGCGAAGACATTGCAGCACCAAGTGCACTGGAACCGGAGATTAATAAAAGAATGAATAACATCTGTACCGAACTTACAGAGATGAACTTAACTGCTTTACTTCACTAACTCAACATGAACACCACATATATAGGAAAAAGAGAAATGAAATTTTAGGTAACTATGTTTAAAA
>JABUQX010110052.1:45000-47500 GCA_015478945.1 Trachelipus rathkii | reverse complement strand
TCGTGAAGGGTTAGAACTTAAAGAAGGCAATAGAAGTATGTATGAGAAAATTAAACGAAGACAGAAATAATATGAAATGAGGGAATATGCAGTTGTAATGTTAGAACTGAGAATGCTCCAGAGAACGATAGGATGGCTTGAGTGTGAAAAACAGGAGTGAAAAAACAGGGACGAAGGTGTTTATCGCCACTTGCTGTTTTTGTAATTATATTTTAGAACGTGATTGTTGATAAAGCGAAAGTGACAATGAGAGACGGGCAAGCAGAATAACTGAGGGGGGGAACAATAATATGGGCCACCGTAATATGCCGAACGAAATCTGGACATGTTGGAGCCGTGAGAGGAGAGGGAGACGCATTCGAGAGGTGGACTATTAGAATTGTTTGCGGACGGAAAGGAGTTGGAGGGAAGCAGGGATGGAAGATAACTACAGAAGAACAGAGATTATATTAAACCCAGTAACCCATAGAATGAGGAGGGGATGAGGCATGATGCGTGACGAGAGGATGAAGGTGTGAAGGCGGAAAAGGTTAAATGACCTGCAATTATCTAACGCGAGGATTGTCTTTGAACAAAGCAGGGAAAGGAAGTTGCGAGGAGAAGAATTACGCAAAAGAATTGGAAAGTACGCGAGAATTACCGTTATGAAGCGGGTATACCCATAAATGAAAGATAGAACGTCTGAATAGGAAGTTAAAAAACAAGTGATTTTTTGACCAGAACTTTAATACTGACTCCGACCACTGTTGTACGGAGCGGAAACATAGACAACAACAACGGGAAGAGAGGAGAGTAGAATAAAAGCGGCGGAGATGAGGATATTAAAGAACTATGATTGGAAAGAGTAAGAGAGGCAGAATAAGAAATGAAGTTAATAAGGAAAAGATATTAGATTTCCGAAATGGCGATTTAAAGATGGATGTGAGGAGAATTGAGCGATGGTGGGGACATCTAGAGAGGATGGAGGCAGGAGGAGAATGGCCGAAAAGAGATGAGGATGGACACCAGGTCGGAGGACAGAATGCCAAGGAGAAGACCGAAAAAGAAGATGAGCGGAGCGGTGAAGGACTCTCTGGAAAGATGTCAGCTACCGAAAATGAGAGTGCTGAAGAGAAGAGGAATAGTTAGTGCAGGCAGGGAACTGTCTGGAGCGAAGAATGCTTGCACGCGGCTGACCAGGGAGAAGAATCCTTCCTTTTCCTGGTGGAGAGGAGGGAAAGAGATAATTATATATATGATATATATATATATATAATTATAATATTATTATATATAATAATATAGATATATATACTATATATATATTTTAATGATATTAATTTTGAATTTAAAATTTTTTTTATATAATATATATATATATTATATATATATATATATATATAAATATGATATATATTAAATATATATATATATTTATAATATATTATATATTTTATATATATATGATATATATTTATATTATTATATATAGTATATATATATATATATATATATACTATATATAATATATATATAATATATATATATATATATATATCATTATATAATATATATAGTACTATATATGATATAAAATTCTCATTTAAGAACCTTACCATGCGTTTTATCTTTAAAGGTCAATTTCAGTTTGCCTTGACCTTTTTTGACTGAAGTGATTCCAAAATATTGCATTGAACTGACTCTGTGCTGAGTTCTCGAACATGGAATGGACAGTAAAGGCAAGCGACCCTGTATAATGCGATCCTCTCCAACACTAATTCCCTTAAATACGTTTTCAGACGCCTTAATGTCGAAAAAGTTTTTTCTACTTTTGCGGTGGATACAGGCAATACTGCTAAGCAATAATATTCAGCGAGAGTAAGCAATGTTGAGGAAACTTCCTGCTTTGTCACACTTAGCCCAAAGCACCCGACTCGCCAGTTTCTGGTTGTTTCATTTTTCTACACATGACATTTTACAGAGCTATCCAAGCATGCACACTCTCCTTTCTAGTGTATCCTCGTGAGGGATCTGGAAAGTACTCGTCTTTATAAAGAGGAATGCCTTTTCAATATGGCTTATGAAGGTTACATTTGAACTTTCTCCTGGTAAAAAATATACTGAAGTTTGCTGAAATGAAAGGTGTCAAGCTGAGAAGAATCGAATCACGTCAAACGAAGGAAATCAGATTCATCAATAAACGGAATAAAAATTGAGATGCGGTAACTTCGTAGTTCTTTGAATTGTTATTTCAATACCTAAGCCTGTCGCAATACATTTTTTAAGCTTGTATGCTAAATCATTGGTTTTTTTTTTAAACTCTGTGTCTTGCCATTTTATCTTACTCTTTTTTTCGAGAAAGTTGAATCAAGGTTTTACTAAGTTTATTGCACTGACAAGGTCCAAATGGTACACCTTCTGTTAACTGTTTGACAAGATCAGTATACCAAGAAATTTTACTCTTAAAAAACGTATTAATGTGTATTATAAATTCAATATTATTGAATTGATTTAACATAAA
>JABUQX010110052.1:22500-32500 GCA_015478945.1 Trachelipus rathkii | reverse complement strand
GATAACTATTATTTTAGGTCTCCAAAGACACTGATTTCATAATCAAAATATTGATCATATAAAACAGGTAAATTCACTGATAACGAGTATTACTGAACTGGCCGGTTCTCATATAAAAACAAAGAACCCGTTCGACCGTTGTTTCACTTGAAGGACCTTTAGGGAGATACGTTGGTGAGTTTTGAGTATAAATTTGCATTGTAGTATTGCACAGGCCGATAACTCATTCGACAGGAGGTCTGGAAACTGATACGATAAGAGCTCGAGAATCTTAGAAAAAGTATTGGTTGGTTGTATGTCACGGGGGCCTGCCAAGGAATTTGTTTATCTGCTAGAAGAGTGAGTTTATGACATTACAATTTATTATCTTTTCAACCACCCCATTACATTTAAATTGGGCGTTCCTGTCTCGGGATTTTATTTTATAACCACCCAGTCATTATTCGTTATCATTGAATTGCTTGTTGTGAATTTATTTTGCCATTTTTGCTGAATATTGGAGCACAGTGTTATTCATTTGTAATTGTTTTGCTAAAACCTGTGCTAGAGATATTGTTTAAATATTGTCATCAATATTAACATCTGGGATATATGTTGATATTGAGTTTTAACTGTCAATATAGTCCATTGTACTATTCATTTTGTTGAAGTTGCACATATATGATTTTATGCGTATTGGTGAAATAGTACTTTGCTATTGCAACAATACTCATTGTTTGGAGCAATTAAACACTGGAATAATTTTAATACTTTATATTTTATGCTTTTATAAATATAATATATATATTAAAATATATATATATATATATTTATTATTATTGTTTAGATAGGGAGTAAAATTTACAAAGTTGAGTGAAGCGAAAATAGTAATTTTGGAATTCCCGATTTTTACTCACTTTGAGTTTAGGGTCGAAAGTACTATTTTCCCACAAGATTTTTGCAAATTTTACTACGAATTGTTAAAACCTGTATATATATAATATAGATATTTAATATATATATATATATATAGATAATATATAATTATATATATATATATATATGATATATATTATATATATATTATATATATATATATATATATATATATACAATATATATTATATATATATATAATATATATTTATAATATATATAATATATATATATATATATATATATATATATATATATAATATATATATATATATATATATATATATATATATTATATATATATAATATATAATCTTTGATTTTGTTGTAAGAAATTTGTTTTCCTGCGTGTATCAGTGGGAGCAAAATTTCGAAAATTTTCTGTAGAAAACGCGATTGTGATTCGTGCGCTAAGAAGTGACTTTGTTGACAAACAGTATATTTTATAATTGTTTTTGAGTAAAACTATTATAACAATGGCTTCTAACACTGAATTTGTAGAGATGTGTAAGTCATTGGGTTTATCGGGTAAGGAACTTGCTGCTGCATTAAAAGATAGGATGGCTCAAGAAACTGCGCGCGAGCAACAGAAGATAGCTGCTGATTTGGAGGAAAAGAAATTAGCTGCTGCTTTGGAGGAAAAGAAATTAGCTGCTACTTTGGAGGAGAAAAAGTTAGCACTCGAAGCAGAAGAGCTGAAGAAAAAGCTTGAAGCCTCTGGTGCTAAAGTTGAGTTGAAAGAGCTAATGCTGAAGCTGAAGCTCAAAGAGTTAAATTAGAGGCAGAGAAAGATGCAAGAGAAGCAGAGGAGAGAATGCTGCAGATGAAGCTAGATGCTGATGAGAGACAACGTCAACATGACGCAACGATAGCTTCTCAAAGCACTCAAAGCAGCCATAGCACTTCCTATGCTAATAAATACCCGAAGTTAAAGCTTCCATTCTTTGATGAGAAACTGAATGACATAGAGGAATACTTGCTAATGTTCGAAAAACAAGCGGAGGCAAATGACATCCCTAAGGAAAAGCAAGCGTTAGTTTTAGGGTCATTTCTTACGAGTAAGGCGGTTAAAGTATTCAACAATTTGTCTGTTGAAGAGCTAAAGAATTATGATAGCCTAAAAAGAGCTCTGTTAACCAGGTACGGTCTCACAGAAAATGGGTACGGCGCCAAATACAAGAATATGAGTCCTACGGAGGATGATAACCCTAGGGTGTACCTGCAGAAAATTATTGAAGCTCTGAGGAAGTGGATTACCGCAGCAAACGTAACGATGACACCAGATGATCTTATTGAGTTTTTCTCAGTCGACAAGTATTTAAATACTGTCCCGAAAGAACTTGCTACATACCTGAGGGAAACAAAGAAGAAGGTACCGGAGGAGATTATAGTCAGTTCAGAGGGTTATATGGAAGCTCATCATTTGAAATTCGTAACAAATAGTCACGCACGGAATCATAATCACGCGGATAAAAGCAATCACAACAGTAATAATAATTTTAGATCGAGAGGCAGTGGTTACTTTACGAGTAGTAATCATAAAAGCAATGACCAACGTACATCGAGGCCAACAAACAGTGAAGGAAAGATCAATAGCGGAAACAGCGACAGACAGAACCATCGTCGCAGTAGCAGTGAGCCCAGGGCTGTGGTCACGTGCTACAAATGTCAGAGGAGAGGGCATCTCGCTAGAGACTGTAGAGCCCCTCCATATTTCAACAGTAGTGGTAGAGGACAAAGTAGTTCAGGTAAACAAAAGGAGGAAGTAAAGAGCACGGGAGCATCCGGAGTTTCTGAAAGCGGCAATAAAGTCCTGAATGGTTCAGGTGAAGAGCCGAATCTCCTGAATGAAGCAAAGAAGGTGGAAAATGACAAGTTGTCACACCTACCTGTAACTTATGGGACGGTGAATGGTTATCAAGTCAAAACACTCCGAGATACTGGTTGTAGTGTCGTAGTGGTGCGAGAGAAATTCGTACCTAAGAGTGTTATGTTGGAGACAACATGAAGATAAGATTGCTGGACGGTACGGTGATAGAAGCTCCTCTCGAGAACATAGATGTGGATACCCCTTACTATGTGGGTAGAACGACCGCAGCAGTGCTGCCGGAAGTCGTCTATGATTTAGTTATTGGGAATGTCAAAGGTGCATTACCCCTGTGTCAGCCGAACCTCGCATGGGAGTCGACTGTGTGTCGAGGTCCTCATATTGAGAAGGACGAGCATAACCATGGAAGTTTGCTATTCCCCATCGTCGAGAACGCTGAGGAAGATTCTCAGGAAGAATCTATACAAACAAATCATAGTTTTGGAATGGCGAGTTTGGAGAGGGAAGAATTTTGTAGAGAGAAACCGTCAGTACCACAATCTTTGGAAGTCAATAGAAAAGATGTCAAACCAACCACGGAGCCATCACTGAGTGTGATGATAAGGTCCCAACGTTCATCTAAGGGTGAAGAGGTTACAGGAGAAGAAGTAATTAGAGTCCCTATAAAACTACTAGAAAACGTTGAAGAAGGTACGGGAGTACCGGATGTCCAGGGGACATCGATTGTAAATAGTACATATTGGTCTAAGGAAACAGATCGTACTAATAAAGATGGTGAGTCACTGAGAGGTGATATAGCCCCTCACATACAAAGTTCCATAGAGGAGAATGTAGTAGCTGTGGGTGAGGGAGAGGAGATGACCCATAGTGAAGATATACAGGAACTTGCTAGTGATCGGGAGACTTTTAAGAGTAAGCAAAAGGACGATGTTACTTACGCTGCAAAGGATATGGAGGTCAGTAGAAAGAGGTGAGAATAAGTATATGGTAAAAAATGGGGTATTATTTAAAAGAGTTATGGAGAACCAGCAGGAAAGATTTACTTTGGTTGTACCAAAAGAATATAGGAGTAAAGTTCTGAAAGTGGCACATGATGAAGTCTTCGGTGGTCATCAAGGGGTAAAGAAGACAATGGGTAAAATTACCCAACAGTTCTTTTGGCCAAACATATACCAGGATGTAACAAAGCATTGTTACTCCTGTGACATATGTCAGAGGACGTGCCCGAAGGTTCAGTAAAGAAAGTACCTCTGTGCCCCATGCCTATCATTGAGGAACCTTTCCAGAGAGTAATCATCGACCTAATTGGACCGATCTCACCACCGTCTTCAGAAGGGCATCAGTATGTCCTAACTCTTGTGGATGCCGCCACGCGCTATCCTGAGGCAGTGCCTCTTAAGAGCATAACCGCGCAGAAGGTTACAGAAAGCCTGGTATCTATTTTCATGAGGTTGGGGGTACCAAAGGAAATACTCAGTGATAATGGTCGTCAATTTACATCTGATTTAATGAGGGATGTGACGAAGATGCTTAACATAAAGCAAAAGTTTTCCAGCATATACCACCCAATGAGTCAAGGCCTCACCGAAAAATTTAACGGTACCCTGAAACGGATGCTCAGAAGGATGTGCAGTGAGCAAGTGAGGAAGTGGCATAAGTTTTTAGAGCCGTTATTGTTTGCATACAGGGAGGCTCCACAGGACTCCACAGGATTCTCCCCTTTTGAGCTCCTGTACGGAAGGACTGTGCGGGGTCCTATGCAAATATTACACGAGATTTGGGCAGGAGATATCAATCCTGAAGAGGCAAGGTCAACTTACAGGTATGTTTTTGACTTGCAAGAGAGGCTAAATGAAACTCTAAAATTGGCTAGAGAAAACTTAGCCCAAATTTCGCAAAAGAAATATTATGATAAAGGCGCGAAGACCAGAAAGCTGAAAGTAGGAGACTTAGCTCTCGTTCTCCTACCAACTTCTAGTAACAAGATGCTCATGAGATGGGGCGGGCCTTACACAGTTATGGAATTGTACGGCAAAGACAACTATAAGATCCAAGTTGGTGATGTGGTTAAAACATATCACATAAATCTACTGAAGAAATATATTGTGAGAGAGGAGAGTGAGGAAGAAGAAGAAGGGATGGACCAACACCAGGGGAATATAGGTGCATCTGCGGTGATCTTAGACACCGAGAACGAAGAAAACATTACTTTAGTAGATATGGATCCTACAATGGTCCAGAAAGAGAGGTTGTCCGACACCAAAGTCAGCAAGGACATAACAGATCCTATGAGGAGAGAGTTGATGAAGATCCTGGAAAAGCATGAGGAAATTTTTACAGACGTGCCTGGCACCGCGAAGAATTACTACCATGCAATTGACCTCATAGACGATACCCCCATCAGACTGAAGCCATACAAGTTACCTTTCACGACGCGGACGGAACTGAAGAAGGAGACAGATAAAATGATACGAATGGGTATCATTGTTCCCTCCACGTCGCCATACTCAGCGCCAGTGGTCGTTGTCCAGAAAAAGGACGGGAGTAAGAGGGTATGCTCCGATTATAGGGCCTTAAATAGGATCACAGTCTTCGATCCAGAGCCCATGACCACAACTCAGACATTATTCACCAAATTTGCCAAGGATAAGTTCTTCACAAAACTTGACCTAGCCAAGGGCTATTGGCAAATCAAAATAAAGCCTGAAGACTGTCATAAAACCGGTTTCTCAACCGAAGATGGACACTTTCATTACCTCAAGCTGCCATTCGGTATGGTAAATGCCGGTGCAACGCTTGTGAGGTCAATGCGCAGGAATCTGGATGGAATTAACGATGTCGATTTTTATATCGATGATATCATCGTCCATTCCCAGACCTGGCGCGAGCATACGATAACTCTTGAGATTGTTCTACAAAAACTCCAGGAGGAGGGATTCACCATCAGACCGACTAAGTGCGAGTTTGCCTCGTCGAGTGTTGAATTCTTGGGTCATTATATTGGCAATGGCACTAAGGGATTACATGAAGATAATGTAATGAAGATTAAGAAGACGGAGCCACCTAAGAATAAAAAGCAAGTAAGGTCTTTCTTAGGGCTCACAGGGTACTATCAGGATTTCGTAAAGAACTATGCGAAAATTGCAGCGCCATTGACTGACCTAACGAAGAAGGGTGAGCCGACGAAGGTAAGGTGGGAGTCTGTACATCAGCAGGCGTTTGAAAAATTGAAAGAAGCGTTAAGCTCGAAGCCAATCTTAAAGATGCCAGAGTTGGAAAAGACATTTACGCTACAGGTGGATGCATCCGGTACTTCGCTGGGATTTGTCCTCCTTCAGGAAGACGGAGGAATTCTTCATCCTATCGCGTACGGGAGCAAGAAGTTGTCTGCGACCCAACAAAGGTACTCAACTTTAGAGAAGGAGGCCTTAGCAATTGTTATGGGCATCAGGAAGTTCGAGCCATATCTCTATGGAAAGGAATTTGTCCTTCAGTCAGATCATAGACCGCTGACGGCTATGAATAAAAAGAGATATGAAAACAATAGGATAATGAGGTGGTCATTGTACCTTCAAAGATTCAGGTTTATCCTAAACCACATTAGTGGGCGAGACAACGTCATAGCTGACTATTTAAGTAGATCGTATGCCGATGAGACATTGAATTCGTCTTCAGAAGCCACTATAGAAGAAGGAGCGCTGCGAAAATGAAACCAATGTTATATCATCATGTATATAAAGCAAAGTTGTACCAATTTGCTTCAAAGATGTAACTTAGTGTCAATGAAGTGTATAAATTGATTTTCATTTATTTGTTTTAGAGTAAAGGTCCCATATTGCTATTGCAATGTTGTTTATTTTTTTTCTATATACCTCATGTATACCGCGAGGCCCGGTCAAACTATTGTATATATATTTGTATATAAGGAGATCCAATGAGAACTCGTTTTTTAAGCCTTACTCTTAAAATCTGATTTGTCATTGGTCGTTGTTATCGATGCTTTAATAGTATTATTATTATTATTATTATTATTATTATTATTATTATTATTATTATTATTATTATTATTATTATTATTATTATTATTATTATTATTATTATTAATATTTTTAAAGCAAGTTGTGTCCACAATAAGTGTTGTATATATATATATATATATATATATATATATACTTTCATATAATATATATATATATTATATATATATATATATATATATATATATATATATATATATATATATATATATATATATATATATATATATATATATATTATATATATAAATATATATATTTTATATATATATATATATATATATATATATATATATATATATATATATATATATATATATATTGTTTATATATATATATATAAATAAATATTAGAATAATTTTATTTCTTAAAATTAAATAAATGCATATTTGTTAAAAAGTGTGGAAGCGCATAAACTCCGACTGTCGTTAGTTTTTTTATTCAGAATGGGATGAGAGATTGTTATTTCTTGAGAAATAGTGTAATATCACAAGAAATGCCAACCACGCCTCTTCTTCAGACGTCATGTATATATTTATTTTACTATTTTAATTGATAAGTGTATATAACATTCTACCTGCTG
Organism: Trachelipus rathkii; assembly: GCA_015478945.1. Classification (NCBI taxonomy): domain Eukaryota; kingdom Metazoa; phylum Arthropoda; class Malacostraca; order Isopoda; family Trachelipodidae; genus Trachelipus; species Trachelipus rathkii. The sequence continues at coordinate 25,136 of JABUQX010110052.1, read as the reverse complement.
TTTTTAAGTGTTTTGATTCGCTAATGGTCGTAATCTATGTTACTCAGGTTCATATAAATAGTAAAAAGAAGCATAATTTTGATCTTTTCCGCTTTTATTGTTGTTGACCAAGGGTGTATATAGTTGGTACTTGCGATGCCTCATATTTCTCGATCAATTTTTATTATATGTTAAATGGTGTATTTTCGTAAGCAGGAATGCTTTGTTTTTGTGATTTGTTACAAAAGTAAATGTAGTATTTGTTTTAAAGTAATATGGTGATATAATTTTCGAAGTGTAAATATTGCTGTATTATTTATTGTAATGATTAATGTAATTAAGTTTGTGTTGCTCAAAGAAATTGTGAATAAATTATATTTCGTATGTGCATAAATATATCAAGGTGTGTCGTCTGCATCTATGCACTTGTAAGGATTTTGCAGTCGATATCATTGCTAGATATTGCTTGCAGGTAAGCGTTTATTTATTGTAATTAATTTTCCAAAGTTTCGCAGTCAATATATTTTGGTGATAAATATAAAGCATTTGTAAGTTCAGTATTTATTTATTAACGTATGGTTAATGTTTGTATACTCAATGTTTGTTTACAACAAAGATTTATTTAATTACTATTAGGCAACTTTCTTGCATTGGAGAAACAGTTGTGGAAAGCATCAGCTGATTTCTTACTATTTGGTCACAGTGACAAATCGACGTATTTTGTAAATTTCAAATTTAAATAATTTTCAAGTAAAAGTTTAAGATTACCTTTCGTATCGATCAGTCTATACATTTTTGTTATTATATTTTAATTTATTTATACATATTTTTGCACATCGATATTTATGTATTTATATATATAAATATATATGGACAAAGATTTGTATGAATTTAAGGTTAGAATATTTTGTTGTAAGGTAACAGTTGTTTGCATATATATATTGATGCACATATAAATATACATATTGCATGTATATATATATGGTCGTTGATTTATATTGCAAGAGTATTTTAAAGCATAAAATAATATTAATATTTGGTACTGTAGTGTTACCCATGCGGTGCGCATGTAAGTGGATATCTACGGACATCTAATTATATGTTCATGGATGAGTAAGACTTTATTCTGTATAAAGCAGTACATATTTATTTTTTTTTATTAAAGTATTTTTATTCCAGTAGTTTTCTTGAGTGTTTCCAAAGGTAGTTTGCTTTCTTTTTTATTTAAATATTCAGATAACTATTACTTTAGGTCTCAAAGACACTGATTTCATAATCAAAATATTGATCATAATAACAGGTAAATTCACTGATAACGAGTATTACTGACTGGCCGGTTCTCATATAAAACAAAGAACCCGTTCGACCGTTGTTTCACTTGAAGGACCTTCAGGGAGATACGTTGGTGAGTTTTGAGTATAGAATTGTATTGCAATATTGCACAGGCCGATAACTCATTCGACAGGAGGTCTGGATACTGATACGATAGAGGCTCGAGAATCTTAGAAAGTATTGGTTGGTTGTATTGTCACGGGGGCCTGGCCAAGGAATTGTTTATCTGCTAGAAGAGTGAGTTTATGACATTACAATTTATTACCTTTTCACCTTTTCAACCACCCCATTACATATATATATATATATATATATATATATATATATATATATATATATATATATATATATATATATATATATATATATATATATATATATATATATATATATATATATATATATATATATATATATATATATATATGTATATATATATATATATATAGGCATATCCTTTAAAGGATAAAAAGTCATGAAATCGCAAATCGCAGAATCCTACTTGTGCAGCCCTGCAGTGTTACGTGTTAGCTAAAACTCCAATAGAACGAGCGGAATAGTTGCCACATGTTGCTCTTATTTTTATCATGTTAATTTTTATGTTATTTAAAAAAAAAAAAATTTTTAATTATTTTTAGCAAGCTCAGCCGACGGTGGGACAGAGGGGGACAGAAGTCCACCGTCCCGCTGAGGCCGAGAGACCCTGACTCTTTTCAATCTTTGCGATTTAATCTTGGGGTTTTCCTTTAGTTAAAAAAAAAAAAACTTGTGTAACTTGACGCACTAATCAAGCCTTGAAATAATCGAAAAAAATCGATTACATCTGTTCAGTTCATTCTCTATCAAGTTCTTCTATTTTTAAAGGACAGAAATTCTATCTCTCCTATCTTCTCTGCCTGTATACCTACCTCTCCTATATATATCTCTCTCTATATCTACACCTTGCACATATAGATATATTTTCTATATATATATCTCATATATATATATATATATATATATATATATATATAATATATTACTTTTATATTCATTATTTATTTCACTCTGGATTGTTTAAAAAAAAAGGCAAAAAAAAAAAAACACGCATCAATTTATCTAAATAAAACGTACTAAAATGTTGCTAGACATGCATAAATCGTTCCAGCATATAATACGTCTGAAGCAAAAAAAATTTTTCTTTAATATATTGCTAGTATATGATCAACAATGAATTTAAGTGGTAACGGACATGATTCAAGTTCGAAATATTTTAAATAATTATTTAACAATCACTTTTATATTTATTTTAAAAAAGTGAAATATTTTTGGATAATTACGTATAT
>JABUQX010110052.1:10000-12500 GCA_015478945.1 Trachelipus rathkii | reverse complement strand
CACTCTCCATAAACAAATTGAATAGCCACGGCGACATTACACACCCCTGCCTCAATCCTCTCACCACCCCAAACATCTCACTCTCCCCTCCTAGCACTCTCACACACATTCTACTATTCCTATAAAAGGCCCTAATACCTTTACCTAATTTACCCCCCACTCCATTTTCCTCCAACACCCTCCACAATTCACCCCTCTTCACTCTATCATATGCTTTCTCTAAATCTAAAAAACACCCATACACTTTCCCTTTCCTCTCTATACTTTTCTCCACAAGCATCTTTAGTGTAAACACTTGGTCCACACACCCTCTTCCCTCCCTAAATCCTCCTTGTTCTTCCCCATTCTCCCCTCCGTTAACCCTCTCACTCTCTCAATCAGTATTCTACCATACACTTTCCCTACCACACTTAAAAGACATATACCTCTATAATTCCCACATTCCATCCTATCCCCTTTCCCCTTATACAGGGGAACCAAACAACCATCCTCCCAATCCTGTGGTACCTCACCACTCCTCCAACATATATTATATAACCTATACAGCCATTCCTCCACCCCTATACCTCCTCCCTTCTGCAACATTTCCATTCTCACACCATCCAGACCTGCGGACTTCCCTTTTTTCCTTTATTCAAGGCCCTAATAATTTCCTCCATTTGTATTTCATCCTCCCCCCCCCCCCCCATTCACTCCCCATCCTCACCTCCTGCAAATCTTCCTCCCCTCCCCCACCCACTTCATTCAATAATCCACTAAAATACTCCCCCCACCTCTTCCTCACCCTCTCCTCTCCTCCTACTCCCCATCTCCTCCCTTAATCCTCCCCACCCCTCCCTCTTCTTCCTTTTTTTATTTACTTCTTTCCAGAACATCTTGCTCCCCGATTCAAAATTTTCCGTCACTTTTCTACACCATTCATCTTTTGCTCTTCTCTTCGTCCTCTCCACCGCCCTCTTTGCTTCCACTCTAACCCTTCTATATTCCTCCCAGCTTTCCTCTCTCCTACTTCCCAACCATTTCACATAAGCCTCCTTTTTCCTTTTCACCACCTCCTTCACCTCCTCACTCCACCATTCACTCCCTTTCCTTCTGCTTGCACCCACCCTTTTTACTCCACATACCCTTCTAGCCTCTTCACATACTGCCTCTTTAAATCTCATTCCACCTCCCCAATTCCCGTCCCTCTCACGTCTCTCCACCTATCCTCCCTCCCTCTCCTAACTCCCTCCTACTCTCTCCTCAACACTGCCTTTATCCTTTACTCTCTCTTTCTCCTTTCTAACCGTCACCTCTCCTCCACCTTATCCTAGCAACCACCAAATAGTGATCCGATATCCCCCTCCCGCCCCCTCTATTACATTTACATCCTAGTAATCTGCCTCTATCCCTTCCATTTACACACTAATCCAGTACCGCCCTCCCCCCGTTATCTCACTCTTCCATGTATACTTATGATTTTCACTTTTTTTGAACCAAGTATTCCCCACTATCATTCTTCTTTCAACACACAACTCTATCAGACTTTCTCCATTAACATTCCTCTCCCCTACCCCAAATGGTCCTATTATTCTTCCCACCTCCTCCCTTCCCACTCCTGCATTCAAATCTCCCAATAGACAAATTTTATCATTTACCCCGAAACTTTCCCAACACTCATTCAACTCACTCCAAAATCTTTCTCTCCTCCTCCCTCGCTCCATTCACTGGTGCATATGCACATATAAAAACCCACATTTCCCCCCCGAATTTCACTTTTACCCACATTATCCTCGAACTCACCTGGCTGCACAACCTTACCTTATCCCACACCTCTTTCCTCATAACTATTCCCACCCCTTCCCTCGCCCTCACTCTCTCGTTCACCCCTGATATCATACCCTTGTATTTTCCAAAGTCCATCTCCCTCTTTCCCTTCAGCTTAGTTTCAGTTACCCCTAGCACATCCAACCTTTTTTCTTCAAACATTAACCCCACTTCCTCCCTCTTCAAATCCTCGTTTACCCCTCTCACGTTCATACATCCCACCACCTCTCTCCTCCCCATCTTTTCCCTTCTTCTATATCTATACTCACTCAGGCTGCACGCTTTATGGGACTCCCCACCCTAGGCACTTCAACACCTAGGCCACCACCCCACGCTCACCAAATATGCCTACTTACAGAAGAAAATGATAATATAAAATGATAATATAAAAGGTTAAAACCTACACTCTATCAATTTATATTTATTCCTACACTTTCTTTTCTCCTTTCTTTTTTCTTTAAAATTTACCCCCGTTAAAACTTTATTTATCTATTAAAATCTTTATTTAATTATTTATATATATATATATATATATATTATATATATATATAATATATATATATATATATATATATATATATATATATATATATATATATATATATATATATATATATATATATATATATATATATATATATATATATATATATATATATATATATATATATATATATATATATATATTTCTTCT
>JABUQX010110052.1:0-2500 GCA_015478945.1 Trachelipus rathkii | reverse complement strand
GTCGTTTTATAATTTAAAACTAACGAATACCCTAGAGTAGACCGCATAGATATCAGGAGTCGGGGTCTCTCGGCCTCTAGGTGGACGACGGGGGGACTTCGTCCCCCTCTGTCCCCCATCGGCTCGAGCCCCCTAATGGAAATATATGCTTCCTTGAACCTTAACCTCAACTTACTCGCATAGTTAATTGACTAAATAAAATTGCTTAAAAATTGAATAGATTATTATTATTATTATTATTATTATTATTATTATTATTATTATTATTATTATTATTATTATTATTATGTCCTGTCTGTTTTATTTTATTATTATTATTATTATTATTATTATTATTATTATTATTATTATTATTATTATTATTATTATTATTATTATTATTATTATTATTATTATTATTATTATTATTATTTATTATTATTTATTATTATTATTATTATTATTATTATTATTATTATTATTATTATTATTGTACTAAATATTTGAATTAATAAATTCATACGTCTGAAAAAATTTTCCTTTAACAAAGTTAGTGAAGCAAAATAATGCATAAAAGAAATGCCTTTTCTTTACAAAAAATTCTATCGCAAAATCAAAGCCTCACACAATACTTAGCCTAGGTTATATAAAAGTGTATTGAAAAGGTGTCAGAAATTTAGTAAAACGTACGTATCTAGGATTTGGTCAATTCTTCTTTTTTTGTGTGTTTTATTTTACAAAAAAAAAGTAAAAACTAAAATTTCTCAAAATAATTAGTCCATTACTTTAACTTTCGTTGTGTGATTTACAAAAAAAAGTAATTTATTTAATTTTCTATTGTTTCAATAACTAACTAACTAATTAGAAAAAAAGTTCAAACTTTTAACACTATGAGCGTTGTTGTTCCTTTCGTTCGATTTAGTAGGTTTTAAAAGAAAATTGGCTTACGCTTAACTGGAAGCTGATAATCGACATGAGCCAACATTTTTACCAAGAAGGTTTACAGTGCTTTTTTTTTTAAGAACATTTGTTAAGTTATTTATTATTGCTTTCTAGGGGACTCGGAGTTGGACCTGAGACGAATTTTGGCTATGAACTGAATGAACGAACTTTGGCCTCGGCGAACGATTAGCGCTGCAGTCATTGGTTGGGGGAGCGTGAGTAAGCCGGCGAGCTCTGACTGGGAAAAGTCACACGGCTTCTTGGCTGATTGATCAAGGATTCTTCGAGTCAGTGCATGAAAGGTAGCAGGAGTCGAATAAGTTTATTCAGGGAATAGGGTTAAGACATTGTTAAGTGTATTCCTCCTATTGTCCTCAAAACCTGTGCTTTCAAGCTTGCGCTCTGCCTTGTTAAATTATTCCATCTCTGTCTTTCTACTTTGGCCTTTTTTTCTTACTGGAAAGGTGCTCCTGTACGAAAAAGGGAACCAATCTCAACCCTCCAACTATCGCCAAATCTCTCTAACTTCTGTTCTTTCTATAGTTATCGAATCTATCCTAGCAGGAAGATTTGAAAACATCTCAATTCTTCTAATCATTTCTCTGCTCACCAATGCGGCTTTCGTAAGAAGCGCTCTACTGGCGATAATCTTTCTAGTCTTTCTGTTTCTTGGTTCTTTTTCCTTCAGTATCGTGGTGAATGCCACCGTTCATCCTTTAAATCTATAAATAGTGGTGTTACTCATGGTTATGTTTTATCCCCAACTCTTTCTACTTTTCATAAAAGACCTCTCTCTATTGCTTCATCACATATCCACTCCTATGCCGACGATTTCACCCTTCATTACTCTCCTCATTTTGATAGACGTCCTTTTCCAGCAACAATTAGCTCACGCTAGGAAGGCACAATTGGATCAGATAGCATCTGATCTTTCTCGAATTTTTTTGGGGCATTGAGAACAAGGTTGTTTTCAATTACTCAAAAGCTCAGATCCTCCATCTTTCCACTCCACATAATCTTTCACACAGCTACAACATCTTCTTTGAAAATACATAACTCAAACCTTCGTCTGTACTTAATATTCTTGGTATTTATTTTTCTCGTGACCTTAATTGGAAGGTTTATATTACTTTTCTTTTTAAGCAAGCTTCTAAAAGGTTTGGTGTTCGCGGTACATTCAGAATTTCTTCCGCCACCTTAGTTGTTTGATATTTATAGGGTGTCGTTCGCCTGTATGGAGTACTGCCTCATATGGACTGGTTCCATTCACACAGTGCTCCTTTTCAAATGGTTAAGTCTAGGGCTTTTCGTCTTATCAATTGAATTGTTGCGTTACTCTCTTTATTTCTTCGCTATTATAATGGACACTGCTCTTCTGAGCTCTTTAATCACATACCTTCTCCATTGAGAAGGGTTCTTGCGACACACCTTTCTACACAGTCTCATATTTCTCTATGCTCTCTCTGACCTCAGACTTAACAGCTATGCTCAATCTTACATGTACTCCACTGGTAAAGTCTGGAACATACTCCCGTTATCTATTTTCCAAACTACCTTATAAACACTTTTTCATGCAGTA
>JABUQX010110051.1:17500-32169 GCA_015478945.1 Trachelipus rathkii | reverse complement strand
CCAAAGCATATTCAGAAGAAATATCTCCATTTTCAGGTAAGCCCACTACATTCCATACTAAATCGCAGAATCCATTCAATTTTTACGAGTTCATAGCTTAAACATCTATCAGTTATTAAAACACCGCACTTCTTTAATCGCTGAAACCTCAACACACAACATGTAACTTTCCCTCCAGACATCTTATTTCTATTTATTTCTTACGATAGCATTTACAACGTCACGATATGTTAATTATCTTTTCAAAGACCAATATATCCTTTAGCGAAACCTAAACTACGGTTATCTCATTACCAGATACCTATAACCGTCCATGTATTTATGATCACAGAGTTGTGCAATATCTAATCCATAACCATATTTTTCTAACACCCCACTTACTACTTACTTATTACTTTTAAATTAGTTGAATAGAATTTCTAAAACCCAAAACTGTACATTTATAGAGAATAAAGCCAAAGTGCTAGAATATAATCACTTCAAACTTTTTACCTATCACAACATCAAGCAGACATTAGACTTGCAAGATACGAAATTTTCATTTACGCAAATGAACAAGCCGTATACTCGCACATGGCCACCAATACCTAACTGCGATAAGAGCAGTAATAGCCAGTTAATACACAGTAAAGATACAGGTCGTGCTTAATTTACACCGCGTATCTACACATCCCCCAGTGGGAGAATACGGTGGGATACGTATGCGCTTTTGCTATCTAATTATCTGCTTAACACACCGCTGAAGAGCGTTTAGGGCATACGAACAATAAAATCTGTACACGTGGGACAATCTGGTATAGCGTGCTCACTTATGCACTAAAACCGCTATCGAGGCTACTCTACTAGGCTTTAAAGGCTCTCTGCCACATCTTACTGCATTTATTAGCGACTAGCGTGCGATTTAATACTGCTTTTAATGAGACTGTCTGCTTACGGTGCTTAAACTCATAATATGATATATAACATATGTTTCTTTTATTTCTGTTTCATTATATTCACAGTATTTTCTTTATCTTTTTATTTCTATTTCTTTTATTTTTTTACATATATTTGTTCAAATTCCCATCTCTACTTGCACTTCTCCCTAAGGTGTTGTCGTATATTACTCCGTTGATCGACCTCTTCTATATTATATCCATATATTGTGTCTTACATCTCACCAGCACTTTTTTATATTAAAGTGTATTATCGTACTTCTCCTATTCTTGGTTTAACAGCCACCAAGATCTTTCATGTTCTTATTATTCTTCAAGCTGTTATCTATTCATTGATTGTGCCATTACTCTAGATGATCCATTCTAATGCCTGTTTCCAGAGCACCTACTAGTCCATGTTTTCAAGCTCTCGCGCCTTGTACGATATTGATGTTTTTATTCATGTTAGCAGATTTTGCTTCAACGCATAATGGACCTGAATTGGAAGTTCGTATATATATAATGTAAGTAGAATTTAAATATCTACATCACCACACACACACACATACACACACACACATCAAATATATACACACCCACCAGCACACACACCACTACACACATCACAGGCACACTTTAACACATGACCACACACTGTGATCATACCAACTAACTCGTCATGACAGCAACTAGCAACACCTACGAGACACAAGCAAGTGAGTTTGCTACTTATACACTAACACACACAGAATATTACTTACTACAACACCAGAGATTTAGACTTACACTCACAACACGATTTACCGCTACCACTCACTACACAGAGGATTTTACTATGACAACTCACAGGTGTGCTAGGGAACCCAGGTAAGTGTACTTACCTCACTCACACACAGACGACATTCTTAAAGCTGGGAACGAGGGCTGAAGCAAAATAACAACAGGATGATAAGCTTATAAACAAAGTGGGATATACACAAAGCAGATAAATCAACGCAGAACGGGTAAGTGGGTAAAACAAGTTAATAAACCGAACAAAAAGCAGAAGTGAAAGAGTTTACTTACCACACACAGATTTACTTCAGGTCACACACAGATTACTTACACACAGCACACCACACCACATCGACGGACAGGGGCGTGTCATCTTACACTACGGCCCAACACACAAACAGCACGCGTAACACAGGACTCAGCATAGATAAAGCAAAGCAGGAAGCATCCCTTACACGCCGGAACGTCAGTGCAAGTTACAAAGCTTGATGGACGGTCGTAAGCGAACAAGAGGGAGACCATATACCAAAAAAGAGGGCATAAAAATGGAGTAATCTTGAATCATTGAATAATAAGCGGAAAGGTCACGGCATGACGAGATATTAATGTGGTAGGATGCCTAAATGAATCCTTTAACGGGGAAGAGAACAGAGACCGAGATGCTGAAGTCAAGCGGACCTGTGTAGTGGAATGAGGAATACATTAGCAATCACGTAGGGAGTGCCAGCGATAATCCCAACAGCTGTTAGACAAGAGCCCAATTGCAGAAAAACCACTAAAATGTAATCCGCGACAGAGCTAGTTTGCTTATAACCCCAGTCGAAGAACTCATTGAATAGAAGCATCCATAACACATACCACGCTTTAATCACTGCTGCTTCGAGAAACCCCAGCCCACCCAGAACAAGAAAAAAAAATTATATCATTAGACTGCGACGCCGGTAGCTGTTGCTTGGAGTCAAACTTTTTTGCCACTGATGTTATCGTGTCAGGAGTCAAAAGAGAATGAGGACCATATTCGAAAGCTTCTTACCTAAACCATACAACCATTCTGCTGATCTGAGGTAAGACTAAAATTCAATTCAAGATTCTATTTAAAAGACAATTTATTTTTCTTTACGTTACCTCTCAAAGCCAAGAAAATAAGATCAGCAGGAACAATCCGAAGTTGCAAGGTCAGCCTAGCCCCCCTCACAATCATCAGCTTAACTGACCCACGTTTGTTCTTAATGACTTATCTTTACATTCATCTTAGGCGACAGTTAATTAAGTTTATAGATCAAAAGATAACAATAAATAAGTTCTTCTCTCTGTCTAACATACACATGTGATATAGTTTATGACAAAAATGGTAACACGTCTTGTAAGTTCTGATATGATTAGGTAAAAAAGTATGCTGTTGACACCAATTAAAATAGTCTCGAGGCTTGAACATATAATAAAATAAATAATTCCGCATCGGTAGATTTTTCGTGTTCATAAAAATACTTAAGGGTGAGATATAGACAAATAAAAATCTTTTCACAGAGAGCTTTTTTAAAATAAATATCTCGGATCTGGTTCTCATTGATTTCATATTCTAGTCTATGACACCTATAGCACGAAGCTCAAAACAAAAAAACGAGGACACCCACAAACCCTATCGCACTCGGTTACTAGATACCGAAACGACCTCTCGTGCACATGTAAAAGGGATGAGCCAAAAAAATACCTACATTATAACCGTGAGAAAAAATTAGTAGTGATAAGTCCTTATTTATACCGCCGTTGGGCGGTATTGTCACGTGGCCTAATTACCAGGTCGATAGAGTCACACGTCCTTCAAAAAAGAGTCTTGACTGAATTAGCTAAAATTTGACATAAAATATGAGTAGGAATTTAGGATAAACCTTAACTTGATCACAAGCGGATTTAAGCCCTAATACTCAGGTGACAAGAGCTAATTCCCCAGTCCATAGACAAGGAAACGAGTAACATGCATGAATTCGGAAAAGTCGCTTTAATCGAGGGCGGTTAAAAAGAAGGATACAGGTGATATGTTTGCGCATTTCCTTGCTTGACGTCAGGACGGAGTAGATCCTGTATCCTCTAGTATGACAGCTCGTATGTGAATGTGGTCGAGAAGCAGATTAGATTTGAAAAAAACTTTTGTAATTCGCTTTTTGGTTTTAAAGGTATTGAAAAAACATGTAATATATTGCATATCCTGAAGCCCGGACTACCTCTCGATTGGATGAAACGGTGTATATAAGTTTGAGCGTCAGACCAGCTGGAGTGTTGTTTAATAACCCAAAATTCATTGTGATTAAATCGTGCATTACGTTTCGATTGGCGCTCATATGAAGCTCTGGCGGCACAATTCTCTGGGTTTGTAAAAAAGGCTCTATTTTCACTAAGTGTATGATCAGTTGCATTCACGCTTAATGCATGTATACCCGCAAATTCCAAGATCATTATCCAGCGGGAAATCACGAGAAGTCCCAGAAAGTGGTTCTCCATTCATGTTAATAGTAAAAAAAGAAAAACCCTGAATAGCGAATTTGAATTTGTCAAGTGTGCTACCCAATCACACCGTTGTTACAATAATCCAGAAGCGCTATTCTTCAATGAGTCCAGAGAATTACATTATGTGATAGTTTAATCACAACTGAACAAAAGTGAGCATATACAGAGTCATCTACTTTACAACCAAGCTTAGCTTTTAAAAATTGACCGAAACGATGTTTATTAGGCCTGTGCCGAAGAAAACCAACGAATAGCCAAAATTAACCTCGTGCCCTAACCAACAAAAAAAATTTTTTATTAGAAAATCATAGAACATAGATCAAGTTTGAAAGGCTTGCGATAAGATAACATCATCGAGAAAGACCGAAATAACGTGGAAAACAGTCCAACAGGGTTTTTCTTAATACTACTGAAATTTCATTATACAAATGGCTCATAGAAGTGAAAAATAGAAATTATATTGTTAAAGGTACAAGTAAAGGCGCATGTAATACAGAACCTAGAAGAGAGAACATGTATCTTGTTACCCTAAGCTTACGTACCGTAATCATCTACGATTTGTAACAAGAATACACTGACGCGCATTATAAGATAACCCTGATCCGATGATCCTACGCGCATCATCAATCGCTTCCTAAGTTCTATAGACGGTACAGTAAGATACCATTTATCTACTTAGAAACCAGATTGGCAAGAAACCATAGGCTAAATAAATGCACGGATATTGTACGCCCAGAATGGTAAAATAATACTATGATATCATTGGTCGGGAACTTGTTTAAACGTACTGTGTTTATACGTGGGAAGATCATCTACTGAGAACGAAACTAATATCCTACTACGCCAAAAATAACTGATAAAAATGATGAAGCAAAGTATTTGCAAAACGCATTCTAACAGATAATTTTAATACGTAAGAATTAATATATAAGTAACATCATGTGTAAAAAATGTATGTTAAGACCTAAGTATCTAGTAATTTAAATACAGGGTGATGACAACACGAACCTGAAATCATAGATATACAACGCATTGTTACCAGAAATATATCTTGACACGACACCCCAAACATTTCTTGCTATTGACATAAAACCTATAATTGACCAAGTATCCAGTTATAAAAATACTAATCGTTTAGTAATCTTTGCCAGAGTTGCCACAATCAATTATATTCAATTTATACGAATGGAAATAGTGAGTTTGCGCGTTGTCTCCAGAGTAATCACCTGGTCAAGTTCAACACAATACGTAAACAAGTCCGTGCCCGCTCAGATAGTCATCCAGCCGTTATATTCTTACCTTCTGGCTCACTCTGTCATAATATACAATATCTCCAGTTAGTGTTTCTAAGATAGCGACTACAATTGGAATTTCTGGGTACGATACACAATATAAAAGTACTTATTGAAGCGATCGATGAAGTACCGCGATAGGAATCATCGATACAGGGTCAAATTTCTTAATATGCGTAAGTAAAGTTCTTAAGGCTGTGTTGATAACATGTAAAATGAAAGCTTAACGATATTAAACCTAAATAGAATCAATAACAGACATCTTGCGTTACCGTTATAGTCCGTCAATCTTGTGCAATATAACATGGCGCTTGACGATACCTTCGAAGCGTGTAATTGGGATTATCAATCTAAGAACCATAGAGACCTGGTAAAATTAAGATATGTATCAAGAAATGAGTGGAGTATAGGTTACAATCAAGTGATAACCCGAAGTGTTTTCCACATTGTTACTTATACTGCTCAAGCACCAATCAAGATGCTTAAAACTTCCAAACACATAGAATTAATGACATGCTTTTACTCGTGTTTTATAAAATGGCTAAGTAGGTCAAATCATGCTTCTGACGCTGGTCTTCTTCGCACAGAGGCTCAAAAGACTGTTTCGGGTTCACCGAAGTTAATAAGCCTTGAACTTTGTTTCCAAGAGAAAACTTATCTGTAAGCCCAACTAATTCCAGTGATGAAATCTCCAGGTAGCATATTACGAACCACAGTGTAAGCCAAAAAGAAAAAAAAAGAAAAAACATACAATGAAGAACCCATATGGCTCTATAGCAAAACAATAACAGACCATTAGGCTTAGTTATAAACAAAGAGGTCGAGGAAGCCAAAAATATTGGAAGAAAAGCGTAGTGTAAGACACGACTTGAAAAAAATCCGCAAAGTCCATCGGGTTTGTCTTTATTATAAGAATGATGACTCTCTATTAACATTCCTAGTATTCTTTGATTTCCCCAACTGGAATAAATGTCTTGGATTGATAAGGGGATGTCCAATATACCAATGTTAAGTGTACTATCATGACTAACACCTTAGGAAGAATAGAGCAAGCTAACTATATACAACAAAAAGATGAACCTTGTGTGCCAGCCGCTTAAGAGCCAAAGAACCACTCGTATGTTGAGTCGATATTAAAAAAATGAGTTTAGGGGTTCATAAAACATAACAATACGCGCGGTCTCCAGACAGTATATTATTTTTCATCAACAATCAGAAGAGGTAGCGGATCAGGATAATGAAAAAAACATGTTTTTTCAATACCTTAAAACCTAAAAAAAGCGAAAATATAATTCCTCGGACCAGATCACATACGAGTCATATTAGAGATAAGACATATTACACTCCGTCCACTCACAAGAAGAGGTAAAGACATTACCACTTCTTGAACTCTTTGATCAGAATGGGGAATATCTGTTCTCGAAATCCCAGAAACATGAGTCGTTCTGATTCTTTGTCTAATATGCTGGAATTAAAACGATAATTTCTGACTCGGTGTGAATAATAAGGTCTATAAAATCCCCATCGACCAGCTAAGTGATGAGGCATAAGGTTTAGCCCTAAAAATTATAGCCTCAAAATAAGAAGAAAAGTTTGAGGGACCTAACAGAAGTCAAATCTCACATTCGGAGCAAAGGTACTCACTAGACGGAGCGCACAACACATTCTTTACAGACAAATAAGAGTCAGTTCGATGGAAATAAAGGTGAAAAATAACGATACGTTCTCGCTTACGCTGGCACCACATGGTATAATGGCCACAAAATCTAAAGAGCGAAACTCCCAAATTGCGCTCCCCGGCGCCACCACGGAAGATATAGTAAAAAGGGATGAGTATCCTAACAATTTAGACGAGAGCTAAGTAGTCGATTGCAATCCATTTACAGAGATGTGGAGGCTCAGAGCTTGCGTGGTACTGAAAAACGAGTGCCAAGAGTATAAAAAAGATTGTTTCCCGAGGGTTCTCCATAACGTGTGAATGAATTGTCGAGATTCGTACATAAGATAATCGACAATTAAAGAAAAATCCAATTATGTAAAAAAAACTTTGAAATATTTTGGTATGCTTTAACAACTCGAAAACAAGAATTTTCCAAAATGATAAATGTAAGTAGAAATAATTGATTATTTTTTTGAAAATAAAAACTTAGAATGTATAATTAAAATACAGTGGATAGCTATTTTGACACTCAGAGAAAGTTCATTTGTTATTTTCCGAATCATACTTAACCGATTGACTTAACGACTAAGATCGAATGTAAAGCGAGTAAAGTCCATAGACAGCAGAAGAATAAACGTGCATAGACTTGGGTTGATTAAGAGGGGGAGCGTAGGGCACTTAGAATCGCTTACTGATTAAATAATAAACTGGGCAACAGATCGATTTGCTTTAAGTTTAGCAGCTAAAATATATGTTTATAACTAAAAGTGTTTACATTGCAATGAAAGAATCTTGTTACTCAAAACGAGGTTACTATATGTATCACAAAAACCGTAGTGTGCAGGTTATACGACACCAATATCTTATATAGACTAGCAGCAAAAAAGAAAGGACACGTTAAAAAACTAGAGTTCAACTAATTAAAACAATAAACTAATTGAAAGTTGTAGGGTGGAATAATGATTGAAAACGTTTTATATATATTCAATGAAGTTAGTTAAAAATCGGTGCGGAGAGGTAAAAAACGCTAAAGAAGGAGGGAACAAAAAAGCAAGCCAAAAGGGTAAAGTAAAAGTACAAGAATTAGAATGCACCAGGAAAGACACGCAGAAGAGGAACAGGAAAGGCGCCAATAGTGTACGAGAGAGATAACAGCATAGTAAGAAGAAGAAGGACTAGAAAGACTAAAAACCTTAGAATGAATAGAAGTGAAAAATAACAGAAATATAATTTTTAATATTGTATATATGATCTATGAGACGTGACATGCATTTACGTTTATAAATTTAAAAAATCATAAAAATTGTGTTTAATAAGATTATACAGTATAGACTAAATGTCGTTAAAAGTGAACTGTGCGATGTGTGCGTCGTGTGTAAGTATAGACTGTGTGCGTCGTGGTGTGTGTTGAATGTGTAAGTGAAGAGTGGAATGCGTCTGATGGTTGTGATGATGTGGATGGTAAAATAAAAGTAAAAATCTGAATGCGAAAGAGGAACAACATGATGAATCTAGATACAGATAAAAAAAATCTGGATGTATAGAAGAGACTGGATAACAAGGAATTAAAAAAGCAGGACTGAGGTGTGGTAGATAAACAGTACAAATACGTGCTATAGTGAATGTCAGAATAAGACAATCTGGTGTTGATAATGAAAACAAGGAGAAGCATGAAATCTATCAGACGACAACGTGGAGATTGTGAATAATATTCGTGTCTGATTACGACGAGTGCTAAATTGGTACAGATCTTCGGTCTGTCTTATGGATAAAAGTAAAAATCATGAGACTCGTCGTGAGACCAAGTTGTCTAAATGTGTCGAATATGTCGATACTCTCGTGTCGTGTGAGGAATGCTCTCAAGGTAATAGGTTCGTTAGCCGTTAAGTCATTTGATGTAATTAGTAAATCTTGTGTGTGCAGTGTTAAAAGATAAACCAGCGTGTGTGCCCTTTATAGAGTGTAAAGTAGAGATCTTGTTGTGAGTCTATGTGTTCGATAGTGAATGTGCTGTACAAGTGTAAGAGTGTGGTGTGTGTGTGTGTGTGTGAATACAAGATGTTGTGGGTGGGTGTTAATGTGTAAATAGTGTGTGGTAAATTAGTGAACTGTGTGTAAAGAGAATGTGTGTGTATGTGTTTCTAAAAATAATAAACCAAAAGTAGCAATGATGTAAGATAACACTAAGTATTATAAAATTGTAAATCAAAAGATATAAAAAAAAGGAAAAAAAGACAACTTAAGCTATAAAAAATATGTGAAAAGTGAGAATTGTTTGTCACCATAACAGTTCGTGAGTGAACTTTGCTGACCTTTTAATATAAATAGAAAGTAAAAATAATAAAAATAAATTAAAAATGAATAAAAAGAATAAAACATATAAACAGGTCCACATATATAATAGTGTTTAACACCAAAGAATAATAATAATAATTAAAGAGTTGGAGCCAAAAAAAATATAAAATAATAAAACAGCAAAAAATTAATGTTACAAAAGAGAGAAGAGTCAGGGAAAATAAAAAGGGAAAATATAACTAACAAGAATAAAAGTAAAAAAGTATAAAAAAAATGTCTTTTTATTTAAAGAAAAGAATTTACTTTCAGAAAATTTTAATTTCAATTATTGAGCTGAAAGTTAAAGCAGTAAAGCAGATAGTTAAAGCCAGTAAAGCAGAGAGTAAAGCAGCTTTGAAAAAGGGCAGGCGACTAGTTAAACAGTAAAGCAGGAGAGTTAAAGCAGAAAGCAGTAAAACAAAAAGGCATACTAATCCCCTAGGTGGTGTAGGTAATAACACCTCTTTTGTTTTACTGAGCGATGTTGAGACCTTGACTGACTAATATAAATAAGGTAGATAATGAACTATGATGTAGTTATAAAGCACCAAAAAGCCAGTTAAAGCAAAGAAAGTTAACCAGCAGTCAAAGCAGAAAAGTTAAAGCCACACTAAATAGCAAAGAGGAGGAGATGCAAGGGCGCCTCTTAACGAGAGACTAAAGCAGAATGTTAAAAGCAGTAAAGCAGAGAGTTAAAGACAGTAAAGCAGAGAGGTATAGAAGCAAGTAAAGCCAGGATAAAACAAAAGCATACTTAATCCCTTCAAGGTGTTAGGTAATAACACCCCTTTTTGTTTTAACTGCTTTACTGCTTATAAGTGATATTGCTAAAAGTATGATGTTGATTTAAGTAAAACTCTCTCGTACAATTGGAGTAGTAAAAATGAACTATTCCATATATCAGGCACTTTAGCTTTTTCTTCTTACATACAAACATTTACCTTTTTATAAATCTCAAAAGTTATTGGGACTAATGACTTCCGTGTAAGCGAGCCTAAAAGAATAAAAATGTTAATAGAAATATAAATGGACATAGTAAATAAATAGTGTCTGATAATGGATACAGTTTTAGCAGGTACAGACTCTAAAAAATGTGTGTGTAGAGAGTAAAACTTTCGGTGTAGCGATGTGGTGTTGAGATAAAACCACACATATGAAACAAACTGTCTGCAATCGGAAGTGTAGCGAGATATTTATGGGAGTTCGCAGAAAAGAAATGATGTTTGTATAGTGGGTTAGGAAAACGCTTATGAAAAAATTAAGAAAATGAAATGACTCATAGTATATATATTTAGTTAAAATAATTCTTGTAAAATGTTTAAATATAAATTAAAAAGAATAGACTATATGCCTATATATATTTTTTTCATTCCCGCAGGAATTTTTCGCGCCTGCGGGTGCCCGCGGCGGGCGGGTATGCGACAATATTGCGCCTGCGGCGCACGCGGCGGGCGGGTACGCGGAACATATTGCGCCTGAGGACGCACGCGGCGGTCGGGAGCGCGGCGGGTCGCACCTGAATGCAAGTGTGCGGGTTGCGTGGTGTCTATCAACGCGGAGGGCGCAGTTCGGCGCTCCCAGCCTGCCCGAGTTCAGATTATGAAACTAGAGGGAGACATTTAATATAACTCGTTCTTTAATGGAGGGTTAAGAGGACTGAGCCATCAAAATTGATGCATTAAAACTCCGAGAATACAGTCAATATACGGTGGTGCACAAAGATGTCTTTCATCAAAGATTGAGTTCACATCGAAAGAATACATCCCTCAAAAAGTGAATGGGCATCAATGCGTGAAGGCATTAAATCTGGGCATCAAAGTTAAGAGGCATCAAAACGTTGAGGACATCAAAGGTGTAGGCATACAAAATATCGAGGTGTGCTGAAGTGTAAGTGTAAGTTATCTGTGTGTAGTGTGAAGTCGTCAAGTGTATATGGGCAGTGTTAATGGTCTATGAGGAGAGGTGTAATTCTCTATAAGTGTACCTGCGGAGTGTGTGAGTGTAAGCTGTATGACTTAGTGTAAGCTGTAAAATAAATGGCGTGTAACGACTTCATTAAGATATGGTAGACAAAAGGAACTAACTACATTAGAAAGCATTCTAGCAGATTGATAATAAGTACACCATACTATTCCTTCATCACCTATATAACTAGGGAGCGGTAAACACCCCTATAATAGGGAAGTTCATTCGGGCTCAGCGGCAGAGCTCAGACAAGGCTTGAAAAAAGTGAGCACTCAGTAGCTACTAGTGTGGCACTTCACGTTGGCACTAGTGTGGCCACTCACTTGGCACTCATTGCACTCACTTGGCACTCAGTGGCACTCATTGGCACTCCAAAATATGCACTCACGTTTGGCACTTCATAGAATTAAGCATAGCAACACTGAGAGAGAAATCACTAGATACTCTTACGGTGGTTGGGAGCCTATTAAACCATCAAGTTAAAGCGGCGTCAATAAAATTGACCATGGTATATCGCAGGCGTCAACGGTTAAGACATCAGTAGGTGAGTAGGAATGGGTACGTGCTAGGACTAATGAAGGTGGCGTGTAGTCTAGGTGTAGGTGTAGGTGAAGGGTGGTGGAGGCTAGGTTAGGTGTAGGTGTAAGCTAGGTGAAGGCTGGGTGGAGCTAAGTGTAGGTGTAGGCTAGGTGAAGGATGAGTGGAGGCTAGGTTTAGGCTGGGTGGCGCTATGTGTAGGCTAGGTGTAGGCTAGTAACAGGCTGGTGGCGTCAGGTCGTAGGTTGTAAAACTATGTGGAGGCTGGAGTGTTAGGCGGCAAAGGGCTAGGCATATGTGGAGGCTGGTGTAGGCGTATATGAGCTAGTGTTAGCTAGGGTGTGATGTGATGGTGGTGTGCGTGTGTGTGTGTGTGTGTTCGTGTGTGTGTCATGTGTGCCGCCCGCCGGTGGTGATAGATGGTTACGACAATATCATGTCAAAACATGGTAAGACATCATAAAAAACGGGCTAACCCCTAAAGGAAGATCAAAAATTACCGTGGGCAAAATTGACCCATGGAATACCAAAGGGTAGAACAAAAAATTAACGGGGCCATTAAAATGCACCCATGGTCGAAAAATAGGGTGACAATACGTACAACGTTGCTGATCGCCAACCGTATATGGCCAACACCATTCTTCGAAGGGTTGCAAAAAAATTAGGTGTCTGGACCAACCGAAAAAAACTTAACAGGTATGGCCGCAAAAAAGACATAGGTGTATCTCAAAGAGAGACCAAAAAAATTAATGGTAAGTTCTCAACAAGCAAATATTGTGGGTCCGTCTTCCAAACACAAACACTCAAAATGCACCACCAAAACCCTGCGCACCCGTTTCTTACAGATACTAAATGTAGAGTCCGTGTCTCAAAAAAAACCCCATAGGATTCTAAAAAAATTCGACTGAAAGAAAAGGGTTCCTCAAAAAAGATAGGGTCTCTCAAAAAATTAGAGGGGTTAAAACTCAAAACCATATAAGGGTTCTCAAAAAAGAGTTAGGGATCTCAAAAAAATAGGGGTCTCAAAAAGATTAGGGTTCTCAAAATAAAACATCCGGGTTCACAAAAAATCAGGGTTCTCAAACGAAAAAATGGACCGTCGCAGGGGTACGCAGACAGCACAAATAACCAATGGAGACCAACAGGCTGTGTCGAACAAGAGGTCTAGGGCCCAAAAAAGAAGAAAAGGAAGGGAAAGACCCAAAAAGGTAAAGCCCAAAAAAGGATAAAGGCCCAAGATGAAAGGGTCCCAGGGTAAAGCCCAAAAAGGGATCAAAGGCCCAAAAAGGTCAAAAGGTCTGTTGCAGGCTAAAAAATTTGGGCTCACAACAAAAAATAACAGGTTTGCCCAAATTTCTAGGGTGGGGTAAAAGTAGACGCCAGTCAAAAAGGTCAAGGTAATGACTAATGTCGCGGAGGTAATAGCGCGGATCCAATTATCACCTCCCTGACATACTTGTGAAATAAAATTCAAATAACTGTTTAAGCTAATAAATGTGTGGTGTCGCTGCTGTCGTGTGTGTGTGCGTGTGTGCTCGCATAGCAATATGAGACCCCAAGACTGTGTATGCATACAAGATGAGCCCTAGTTAACCATGTAATCGAGAGAGCATGGCTTAGTTAGCATGATAAAGTCGTGAGCATTTAGAATGTCCCACAAAAAACTTAATTATAATTACAGCACATCTTTGCCGAAAACTATAATCTGGTTCATTCGCAAATAATTATCGATACGAGAAGATGACACGAAGAGAAAAAAGACAAAAATGGAAACGTTTTAATGAGAAAAGGAAGAATTTTCGATTTAGCTAATAATTCTGTCAGTGCAGAGTATGCTATGTTTAGGAAACCTAATTTCGATGAAGAGCACTGAGAAAATTCTATAAAATGTTTGTCGATCTTGTAAGGCATAAATCGAAAGCATATTGAAAATTGACAGATTAAAACTTTTTAACAAAGACATAGACAATTGAAATGGAATATATATATATATAATATATATATAATATATATATAATATAATACTATTAATATAATTATATATATAATATATATATATATATATATAAATTATAATATTAATATATATATATATATAAAAATAGTATATATAATATAATATATATATATATATACTATATATAAATATATGCGCAAAAATATTGTCACCTGAGGAGAGTTGGTCATGAAATATTTCACCTAGATATAGGATACTTCCAATTGATTACCAAATTTAAAGAAGTAAAATATCGAAGTCACACCCACTCACAATGATGGGACAACATTATACATATATATATATATATATATTATATATAATATTATATATATTATATATAGTATATATATATATATAGTAGTATATATATATATATATATATATATATGATATTATATAAATTTTAGGAGTCAGCAACTAAAAGGTCAAATTAAGGGAAAGCTGTATAAAGTTTGTCGATTAAACGTCTCTTGAGTGACACATTTTCTCGTTGCTGCAAGAAATAATGAGACGAATCTTAAGTAATTCGTAAACTTTAATCCACACACACACATCCCAAAACACACACACATACATACCACCACACACACAAACACACACATAATTATATATTATATATATATATATAATATTTATATATATTATTTAATATATATATATATATATATATATAATTATATTATAAATAT
>JABUQX010110051.1:5000-15000 GCA_015478945.1 Trachelipus rathkii | reverse complement strand
AAACACAGGGGGGGCGTTTTCCATACCCCGTAGGGGAGGGGCGGGGAAACCCCCGCGGACACCCAAAACCAAAGAGCGGGGTCCGGAGACCCTCCCCGGAGGGGGAATTAGTCCTACCCCGTAGTCCCCGAAGGCGAGAGGAACCCCGACTCCTTACCATCGGTCGGTTATACCCTTGGGTATCTGTGTAATTACATTTCCTTACTAAAAAATTTTACCAGGATTCAAAAGTATTCCTTTCGCTGGGATAGAAAGATATAAGAATGATTGTTTTTTTTTTTTTTTTTGTGGTTTGGTTTTTCTTTCGACCCCAAAACGTCTATTTATGTATCATAGGGGCTACCTGTAATTTTTTTTTGAACCGAGCTCCCGTTCCGTGTGCGCGTTAATGGTTCTTACCATATATATAATATATATATAATTATATATATTATCTGTTTATATAAATATTATAATTATAAAAATATATACTTATTTATATATATATATATATATATAATATATATAAATGTAAATATGTTCATTTTTGTACATATTAAATACAAGTATGTAATTTATATTTCAGGTAAATTTTTGTACAAAGCTTTACAAAATGTATTTAGAGTATTTTTTCATCAACACTTTATATGCAAAGTCACTCATCCTCTCTTTTGGTGAGGAGATAATTAAACTCTAGGCAAGGGCGGTTAAAAAACTGGATAAGTGGTTTCGTTTATGCCGATACTATAGTATCTGCAAGTAACGATCGATCGTTCGTTCACTCCAGTCTTCACTGACAACTCAAGTTGTGTTGCTTGGCCCACGCTTTACCTCGCGATCATTGCAAGAAAACGATTGACCTCGGCAGCCTTCACCTTAACCTACGCTTTGACCCTCTGAGCCTTATTAGAAGGCGAACCATACTTGAGTCACAGTATAAATATATTAGCATAGGTAGGTCAGATAAATTCAAAATTTAAAATTTTCATGGTTGTTTTCGAAAGAAAGCCACTCTTCCATTTGCCTACGTCGAAGTGTAAGCATCGTTTTGATTGGATCATAGCAAATAAATATCTCATATCCTTCTTAAAAGGCAGCTTTCCTTTTATTGCGTTTTCGAACACAACGTAATTATTTAACTTTTATAAATAATATTAGGCATTTTACATAAAAAAAATTTACCCTGATAAATATTAGAATTATTTATGATTATAAAAATAAACTTTTGCTATATGTGAAGCCTTATTATATTTGTTTTACCTTTTTTAGGCAAACTTTGCGCGAAAAAGTACACTTACACACACACAAGATGGTCCAAAAATTCTAATATTGGATTGAAGTACTATAATTTTAATTATATCTATATTATGATCAAGTATAAAAAAAATCATCAGAATCATTTACTTCACTAAACTTAAAAAATTAGCATTTATCATAACTTTTTGAGATAAATAATTATCTTAATCTACACAATTTTTACCAAAAACAAAAGATTGGGTGCTGACACAGCATTATATATTATATATAGTATACATATTATATAGAAAAAAAAAATAAAAATATATATATTAATATATATATATATATATATATATATATATATATATATATATATATATATATATATATATATATATATATATATATATATATGGTTGGAAGGTTAGCAATCTTGATCCATGCTTCGCAAACCTTTTATGAAATTATATATTACAGTGATTATTTCTGACGCTCAAAAAATTGCCAGAAAATATGCAATGGTTTACTTTACAGTTAAATTTACTTTATATATATATATATATATATATATTATATTATATATATAATATACTATATAATATATATAGTAATAAATATTAATAATATATATATATAATACATATATAATATATATATATATATAATATATATATAGTTATATAAGTGCTGATGTGCATCTTTTATTAAGGAATATATATATATATATTATATATATATAATATATAATATAGTATTATATATATATATATATATATATATATATATAGATATAATATATAAATATATATATATATATATATAGGCTTGATATATATAGGCTATACTAGTATATACGGGGTGCCGAGTATTCCAAAAATGAAATATCAGAATAGTGATATACATATATATTAAATATAATATATAACTATATATAATATAATATATATAAGTAATAATAAATATATATAGATATATTATATATATATATATATATATAAGATATAATATAATATATATATATATATTATAATTATACTATTATATATATATATTATATATATATACTATATATTATTATATATATATATATATATGGATCTATATATACTATATTATATATATATACTATAATAATACTATATATATATATATATATAATATATATAATAATATAATATATAATATTAATATACTATAATATTAGTGCTATGTGAAAACAACACCTTTAATAGTGTATATTATAATAATCATACCTAGATTCTACTTAAACTGCGGTTCGAGCCCACACCCTCGTGTTGGTAAATCAGGCGTGTTACCACCTGAGAGCTAAAAGGAGATCTACCTTTTACTTCTGAAGATTGTCATCTTCCCAAGAAAGAATAAGGTACGTCAGTCTGACAGTGAACCTTTGGCAGACCTCCCAGCTCACACTCGGGTCAGGGGTTCACCACAAGTTTTGATTAGGCGAAAGTATAATTCGGACTCACATGTAATGCATGAATAAATAAGTGTTTAGCTCCATCTGGTCTGGTCCGGTAACACGCCTGCTACTGTACTAAAACAGCGAGTGTGTAGGTTCGAAACCCAGTAGTAGAAAAGCCTTAGATATTTAATATATATATATTATATATATATAATATATATATTATATATATATTATATAATATATATATATAAATATATATATTATATATATTTATATTATATTAATTAATATATTATATACTGTATTATATGAAAATATAACTAAAAATTAAAATTTACAGTTCCACAGAAAATATGACAATTCTTTTTATTTTATGGGAAAATTGAGGAAATTCTTAAAGATCCCCAAAATCAAATAATCTAATGTGCTTTACCTTATCCACGAAATCGATCGAATTTTTAATATGTGACGAAGATATATTACCCAATAATGGAAAAAGGAAAAAAGAGCCTTTGAAATCCATTTAGATGGTTTATAAGTTATATTTAGGTGATAATGTTAGGCACATTGACTTGACTGCCAAATACACTATATGATTATTTTCGATGTTGTTTCTTTCGTTTACCGGAAAGTACTTGTTAAACATTAACTTAAGAAGACTAAAAAAAGTAATCTGGAGTCAATTTTCCCCTTCTAGTAAATGTTGATGTATCTATTCAACTGATAGAGTTATGTATTTTTCATGTTTATTTTTCATTTAACGGAGATTTTTATTTGCAAACCAGAATAAGTATGGTTCGCCAAAATTTCACCAATCTGAGCAACCTTTTTATGGAGTTTTTGAAGTTAATTTTTGCCAAATATTTTAAATACGGAGTGTTTTTGGGTTCAGAAACGTGGAT
Source organism: Trachelipus rathkii (assembly GCA_015478945.1). Lineage (NCBI taxonomy): Eukaryota > Metazoa > Arthropoda > Malacostraca > Isopoda > Trachelipodidae > Trachelipus > Trachelipus rathkii. The sequence goes on along the minus strand of JABUQX010110051.1, from coordinate 11,454 downwards.
GATGTTTTTGCTGTTTTGCCAGATCATTTTGCATCAGGTAGGATACTTTTGCAACTAACTCAACAACTGTCACCCAGATATAAAATTTACTTTTGAGAGGGAAGATGAAGGAAAACTATACGATTTCTTGATATTTTATTAATTAGAAGTGCAACAATCGATTAACTTTTGACATTCATAGAAAAAAGACACATACGGACAATTATGTGCACTGCTTGTCCTCTCATGACACATATAAAATTTGGCATATTTAAGGTTCTTTCTGAGAGCTTTCAGAATCTGCATCCCTTGCTATATTGACCAAGAAATTGAGCATATTAAGAGTGTCTTTAAAGGTCTGGTCTATCCTAGGAGTTTTATCTCTAAAGCATTGACAGCTGCAAAGAGAAAGTTCTACACTCCTACAACTCTGACCGCTCCTGTAAATAAAATATTTTTAAAGATACCAGGCAAAATAAAGGGACTAAAGGAAAATGTACCAAAGGAATTTATGCTGGTGCCTGCCATATCAAACACGACAAAAATATTCTTATGTAAAACTCGATTTAATGAAAAGGAAAATAATCAAGGTGTCTACAAGATTCCGTGTAGGGATTGTCCCTCTGTATAGTTTGAGAAGACAAATGATTTTTCAAGAAGGAAGTATCAGCACACTTACACACTAAAAACAGGGGACCAGACATCATCCTTACATAAACACCGAGTGGAGTTGGAACATAGAATAGACCTTCCCACTATGACTTTGTTATACCCTGATTCAGATACTAACAGGAGACAGTTGATAGAGACCTTCTTTATCAAAAAGTTTGTAATTTTAATAGTCTTCAGAGCAATCTAATTGATGATTTTACTAATATTTTATTGTTAAATTATTCTAAACTTTCTAAATTTGTCAGAAATATAAATACAATAACCTGAACCTTCGTTATGCAAAACAACCAACAATAATTATTATTATTATTATTATTATTATTATTATTATTATTATTATTATTATTATTATTATTATTATTATTATTATTATTATTATTATTATTATTATTATTATTATTATTATTATTATTATTATTATTATTATTATTATTATTATTATTATTATTATTATTTGTTTTTTGATGTTTTAACCATTTTATTTTTGCTACTTTACTATAGGGCATGAAAGAAGAGAAACGATTGCTTTCTTGTAAGCTAGCCTGGTTTTATTAAAAGTTTTTATTTTCTTTGAGGTTGTAGTATAAATAATTTTCGCTATGCTTGTTTTGAAACCACTGTTTTTTATCATATAAAGAAATAATAGTATCTATTATCTGTACATATTTATATATATATAATATATATTGTGTTATATATATATAATATATATAATATTATATATAATAAATATATATAATATACTATATATATATAATATATATAATATATATATAATAATACTATAATATATATAACACATATATTAATATTGATAATATACTTTAAAATAATATATATATATATATATAATATATATAATATATATATATATATATATATATATTATATATAATATATTTCTTAATACAGTTTCACATCCAAGCTATAAAACTAAATGCAATAGCAATATATTCTTACACTGGTAATCTGCTTTTAAAACATATCTCATAGCACGTCATGTTGCTCAAGATTTGGCCAATATTTTTGTTTCAAGCTAGAAGTAAGGCTGGATTTTATGGATTTTCCATTTTCCTCACCTTTTTCCCTTCTCATTTGACTTCTTTTCCTCGCTTTTTCCTCGAATTCCTTGTCACACGCAATAACTTTTATGTATTAAGCATTGTCGCTGATTTACCTGTCCTAAAGAGGATTAGCTCCCACACAAACACCTATACCTTAAAGTAAATACAAACGTATACTATATAATATATTATATATATATATTAATAATATATATATATATTATATATATATAAATATATATATATAATATATATTAATATATATATATTAAGATTATATCATAAGGGGAATTGTCTCTGTGCGGTGTTACAACTCTTGTAAAAAACCCTGGAACATTAGCATATGCATAAGAAACCAATAATTAGGGATTTCGTGCGGTCCCTCCGCCCCAGCACTAGTATGTGCATTTGCAAATACGAAAATCTTTTACCTTTTTCATCCCTTCGTTTTTCCACTGTCTATACTTAACATCCTTCCTCCTCCATCACGGTTTCAATCTCTCTCTCCTTTTTTTTTTTTTTTTTTTTTTTTTTTTTTTTTTTTTTTTTAAATCCCCAACCAGTCCTTTTAAGCCTTTAAGTACTTTATACGTACTTTCCCTCTTAAAAGAAGTATAGAACCTTTTTTTCGATTTTGGTTTATTGCTCTGCGTTTTCCAATTTCAAAACTCACACTTTTTTTGGATTTTTTATTGAAACATTGAGATATTTTTCTTTTTGGGCGAAGTGGATGAAATTTTCAGGGCATATGTAGTCGGGGGAGAGGCACATTTTTTACTTAGATAATTTCTTTGTATATGCAACAGTTTTGGATTTGTTCATGGAACAAATTTTCCACAAAAAAATTTGGAAATTTAAAAATATTATTTTGAGTATAAAAAAAAATTATAAAGTAAAAAAAAAAATATATCTTTCCCAAACTATACAAGCCCTGAAAATTTGATGTTGATCGATAAGTAAAAAAAAAAATATCTTAATGTTCACTTTTTTGAACGACTTAATATTTTGAAAAAAAGTGAAATATTGAATATTTTTTTGTCTACTTATCCGATCATTATTCAAATTTTCAGGGCTTGTATAGTTGGGCGAGAAACACCTTTTTTACTTAGATAATTTTTTTGTATACTCAAAAGAAATTTTTTAAAAAATTTCCTAAAATTTTTTTTTTGAAAATTTGTTCCATCAAAAAATCCAAAACTAATGCATATACAAAGAAATTATCTAAGTAAAAAATGTGCCTCTCCCCCGACTACATATGCCCTGAAAATTTCATCCACTTCGCCCAAACAGAAAAAAATTTATCTCAATTTTTCATTTCAAAATCCAAAAAAAGTGAGTGGAAATTGGACAACGCTGAGCAATAAACTCAAAAAAATCGAAAAGGTACTTCATAACTTTTTGGTAATGGACCTATCTATGCATATTTCAAGTTTGAAGTCATTTCGGAAAAAAATCTGGAAGTAGATGCGAAAAATGTCAAAAACATGGGTTTTGAAAAATTGAAAATTCTGAAATAATGACTACAGACACAAAAAAACACCGGAAAACAACGTTTTAGAGGCCAAAAAAAGCTACATTTTGGTGTTTATATAGTCAAAATCGGCTGATAATTCCGAATTTTATGTCCATTTTTAGGTGGGGTGAAAATGGGGCCCGGCCAGAGCCAAAAAGCCCAAAATTGGATCTTGCCCTTAAACTAACATGGTTTTTTTGTGTATATACCAATAAATTCACTTCTCCATCTTCCATAGATTGAGGCGCGCAGGGCGATTCTTCGTCCAGTCTTCAGTAAACACATGAATTAAAAAAAGGAAGGAATGTACTTACAATACCGATTTTCTATCCTTCTACTACGAAGAAGGGGTAGAATACCGAGTTCTCAACACAATATTGTTGCAATAACGGAACAAGATTGAAACATACAAACCATCAGCTCGTCACTGCTACAAGAGTCGGATTGGGTACCTCACACCAACACCTCTGCTATGCCCAACTCATTGATAATCTAGAAACAGTGAAAGGTCACTCGTCAACCTTTTGCTAATGTAAATCATATATCAATGTTTATGTACACGAATAAATGATAAAAGGGGGCGATAAGGAAAAATATACGACGTTATCCCCCCAAGTCCCTATTCACTATAATATTAATTAGGAATAATAGTGTGTAAATTTACATAATAAAGAGACAAATTGAGAGTTCATTTTTTCCTTGTTTATATTTCCAGGCAATATACAAAAAAGGGAACAAGTTCATCTTAAAATTAAACTTTAGCCGTTTCTCCGTATCTTTATTAAATTTAGAGTTTTTAACTAATCTGAACAAAATAAGGAAAACACCAAGAAACATTGTAACATCATCTGCTTTGAAACATTTCAAACTCGGATTTGCGAGGTAAAAAATTAGGAACACCAGAAAAGGAAAATACCAAAACTGTCCCTCAAAAAAGGGTGTCGTCAAGACTGCCCCGCACTTTTTAAAACAATTTTTTGAACATTCAAGACCCACCTCATGCCATCTCCAAGATGCCCACCGGGCTTCTCTTTGGTCAACATTTTAAACTGGGGCACGTCTATCCTACATCGTATGCCATCAACCTTTTTTTCTCAATAGCCATGGACAATTATTTCTTTTATGGGGCCCAATTAGCTCCTGGGAAAGCTCCTCCCTTGGAAGGAAGATATCCGAAAACGCTAGGCCAGACCAGATCCCGCAACCAAGACCCTTGACCGTTTTGGGGGTTTCCTTTGGTCACCATTCGTTCTCTGTAGCTAATCCATTTCCTTTATAAGTCATAGCGATGCAACTCCAAACCGTACTTTGAAGGTTTATTACTGCCATTTGATATTTCTGAGGCAAACGATTGATCAACTTGATCGTTATATGACTTCAAGTTTACCCACATGGAGGATTTAACGAACGTATTGAGAACAGTTGTGGTTTATCTTAAACTGTAACGAATATTTGTTTGGTCGAGAGATCTTCCGCGACATTAAACTCCCCAACGGAGAAACCTCACGTCGTCATCGCAATTGTAACCGTTACCGTTGAAAAGGTCAGAAAAGCGCTAGAAGGAAGGAGCAATTTGTGTGTGACTTGCGATCCATGTCGAACGGACCGAGAAATGTAGATGACTCGCCCGAACCCCGGATTCCCTAACGCAACGAGGCACTATCCGGGACCTCGAAACATGAAATGGCTTAATACCATCGATGAGTTTTCATGTAATCAGGGTACTCCATTCCCGCCATCGGATCCCATCACCTCCCGCACAGACGGCAGACCTGGACAATGTCTGGTACTTTGCATTCCTTTGCTCTGTCTTCGCGAGTAGAATGGAAAGGTGAAATCAACTAACTACGGCCACCCGTTCCTCAACGAGGCTTGCATTCACCCCCTGAGGAACAACCAGTATTATTGCCCTCCACGTAATTCACTCGAAAAAAGATCATGGAATATTTTGACGAGCCTCCACTCAAACGAACCCAGGGATGGTTTTTGCTGACGATGCTGCATCCTGGGATTCGCGGAAAGTGGTCACAGGTCCACGGGTCCGACTTCCCGTCGCTCTCGCGGAACGATCATGACCGTCGATGAAATTTTGTCTTGAATCCTGAGGATTCTGGTGAACTCCTTTGTGGTTCACCCCCTTCCGCGCCGATTGGCTGGCTTTTGGGTCCCCTTCGAAAGATGACCAACTCTGTCTACCCTAAATTTATTAGTTATTTTGGCTAACCCTTGTTTTTGTCAAACAAATTACTTTTACTAACCGATTCTTTCAACTTCCTTCGTCACTATTACTTCTGTCTGTTGCATGTAGTCTTCTACTTCCTTATACTTGTAAAGGGCTCCGTATACGATGTGTTCATGGGGTCTGAAACATGCTAGGCGCCCCGAGGCAAGGTAAAACTTCTGACAATTAATGAACATCTTTCTAATCCTTCCCTTTTAAGTGAATTCCAGGTCGTTTGAATGATGTGTAAATATTTGTAAGTGCTTAAATCTCTTTTTCTGGGTATTGGTTAGTTCCTCATCTCCTAGCTCTCACCAAAAATGGAGGAGTTACAGAAAGAAGTAAAAAAGAAATTAATTGGGAAAATATGTCTGCATAAGGCATGAGCTAACCGTAGAAAAGATAAAGGCCACATTGCAGGTATACTAAGTTAGTGTTTCGAACCGGATTTGCTTTCAATGATGTACACACACACACACACACACACACACACACACACACACAATACACACACACACACACAAACACACACACACACACATCACACAGAACACACAAAAAAAAAAAAAAAAAAAAAAAAAAGATAAAAATTCGTAACTACACATAAGAAAAATTCGAACACTGTTCCTTTTAAGGGTGTCGTCAAGACTGCCCCTCACTTTTTAAGACAATTTTTCGAACATTCAAGCCCGACCCCATGGCATTTCCAAGATGCCCACCGGGTCTTTCTTTGGTCGGCATTTTAAACTGGGGCATGTCTGTCTCTCCTTCAACGTGTGCCAATCAACTTTTTTTTTCTATGGGCCATGAACAACCTCTTTCTTTTAGGGGGCCCAATTAGCGCCTGGGAAAGCTCCTCCCTTGGAAGTAAGAAATCCGAAAACGTTAGGCCAGACCAGATCCCAACCAAGGCCCTTGACCGCTTTGGGGTTTCCCTTGGTCACCGTTCGTTCTCTGTAACTAATCAATTTCCTCTTTAAGTCATGGCGATGCAGCTCCAAACCA
>JABUQX010110050.1:32500-34444 GCA_015478945.1 Trachelipus rathkii | reverse complement strand
TTTTTTATAATATATATATAGTAATATAAGTAATATATATATATATAGTATATATTAGTATATTGCATAATATAAGTGATATCTAGTAAATATATTATATCATAATTAATAAATAAATATATATATATAATATAAAATAATTATATAGAATATATAAAAAAATATTATAATATATATATATAATAATAATAATATATAAATATATAATATATAATATAATATAATTAATAATAATATATATATTATAATATATATATAATATAATATATAATTATAATATATAATATAAGAATATATAATATATATATAATATATTATATATAATATATATTATAATAATATATATATATATATAATATATATATATAATTAATATTAATTAATTTATATATTTATATAATATATATATATATTAATATATAATTTAATATATATATATATATTTATAATATATATCAATAAATATATATATATATATAATATATATATAATTATAAATATATATAATATTATATATATATATATTATATATATATATAATAATATATATATATATATCATATATATATATATATATATATATATAATATATATTATATATTATTTATATATATATGATATATATATATATAATAATATATTATTTTAAATATATTTATGATTATTTAATTATTATTATTAAATATTATTATATATTATTTATTATAATTATTTAATATTATTATTATATATATTATAATTATTATTATTAAGATATTATTATACTTTGCTTCCAATGTTTAATTCATTTTTAATGATTCATATCCTTAGTAAGATGATTTTTGCCAAAATTTAGCACTAGAACTGTCGCTATTCAGTACTAAACAGATATACTATATTATATATATACTGTATATTTATAGTAAGTAATATTAGTAGAAAAAAGTAATAACATACTATTAGTATATTCAGACGATTCAATTCAACTTTTGTTTCAAATTTACTATATAGATAAAAGATATTCATAATGTATTTAGTGAACAATACATACATCCGATTTCAAGCACTTGTTTCTTTAGTAAGCCATCGTTAAAACGAATTTACGTAATTTTGGATAGTACTACACCGATTTTTATACGTTTTATCGAAGGAAAATTGTTAAAGAAAATGTCTATTTTTATCATGTATAGCTGTTTCTATTGTACTTTGCTTTTTTTTTTTAATTAAAACTTCGTAATGATTTCAAATCGTTTACTATAATCTTGTTAAAATAGTGATACAACTTGCATACGATTTCTAATCCTAACTATTTTCTTTCCCTCTCAAATATCTTACAAAACTCTCATTTCTAAAAGCTCAACTCTTTTTTTTTTTCCATTTTAGAATTTAATACTCACGTTTCACATCCATGCAGAATAGTTACAACAAATTCCTTTTTTCGTACTAGATAAATTTCCCATTTTCCATAATTCTCTAAAATTACTTAATACTCTTTCACCCTCATGAACCCTGTGGTCAATCTATTTTTTTTAATTCTTCCGAAAGCATTAATATTCCACTACTAAGTATATAAAGACTGTGGTTTCTGTTAAGCTTTCTTCATTTACCTTTATGATATCCAATCTAGATTGAGAAGACTAACCCTTGGGTTTTGTATAATTTTAATAACTTTACTTTTAGCATGATTACTTTCAACCCTTTTTCCTTGGCACACTCGTTTAAATTCAATCTACAGATCACTCAGTTTTTATTTCGAATCGGCAACCAAATCAGTTTTGTGAGGAAATAATAAAACGCTGATATTCTAATTACCTTCATGCAGATGCAAATCAGCTCTTTCCCTAATTCTATTCATATTCCTAGCAACGCTAACTATAAAAATATGAAACAATCATGGAGACATGACACAACCCAGTCTCAGACCTACTCCTACTTTGAACCATTCACCTACCATCCTCTTAATCC
>JABUQX010110050.1:0-30000 GCA_015478945.1 Trachelipus rathkii | reverse complement strand
TATTTGTTCCTTCAACATCTTTTTCTTCTTTTTAACGTGAGATTGATTTTTCTTTGTTCTTCTCCTTCACTTCCATCTCCTCCTCCTCCTCCTCCCCTCCTCTTCTTCTTCTTCTTCCTCTTCATCCTCTTTCAGCCCCTTCATCCTCCTGTTTCAACTGTTTCAAGGGTGAAGGAGTGATTTGGATTTTATTTGCTTTTTAAGATAACCGATTTGAATTGTTTAATAAATCTTCTGATTCTTCAAGTTGTCAAAAGAAAACTGAGAAAGAGAAAGCAAGCAATTGAATATCATATTCATTATTATATATATATAAGATATTATATATATATAATATATTATATATATATATATATTATATATATATATAATTTATATAAATATATATATATATATGATTATATATATAAAATATATAATATAATATATATATATATATATATATATATATATATATATATATATATATATATAATATATATAATGATATATATATATAATATATATATATTATATATATATAGTATATATATATATTAATATATATAGTTATAATAGAGAGAGGAGAGAAGAGAGAGAGAGAGACGAGAGAGAAGTTAAAGATAATCAGTGTCCCTTTTCCTCTACAGGTTGGGCAATATATAACCTATCACCTCCCCCAAAATAAAAATAAAAAAAAATCCCATAAAATTCATTAATAAATCTCAACCTAAACTATCTCACAAACCCACCTGCTCATATTTTCTCCATATTCTTGAAATGTTGAGGGAAAAATCAGATTAATAATAAAATTTAATAAATATATATTTTTATATATATAGTATATAAGATTAGTAAGTGAACAAAAACATATTCGTAATTACACATGAAACTCTATACAAGCCAAATTAAATCATAAAATATGAAAACATTTATTTTCCGTAAAGACTTAGAACATAGAAATTTCTTTAACCGTATAATATAGCAACTAAAATGTTGCAAATTGAAATTAAGTTTCATAAAAAGATTCCACTAATTGTGAGTTTCAAAGCCTTCTTCATCTCCACTGGTAGTTTCTCGGGGTTTCTTTCCATACAAGACAAAATCTTCAAATCATTAAGGTTGACCTCGAGTTCTGCAGAACAAGTTATCAATTGTTAGAATAAGCTCACAAACCCTCTATTTAAGTTTGTTATTCTATTCAATTTTTCTACATTTTAACAAGCTTTCACCACTTGGAAAGATTCTCATTTTCAGTTATATTTTGTCAAATATATGAACAGAGAAGATACTCGAGCTATAAACTGTACCTATTTAAGGCAATTCACAGTTTAACTAAAATATTAACAGGCACAAACACAAACAATCATACAGTATATTATGTCTTTTGTGGTTTTAACTGTATTTAAAATATCACAAAGCATTTTGGCAGAGAAAAATTTTATCATTTAGACTTTGGATTCTAAACTTCTCTATTGGAGTCGCAAATTATAGCAATAAAAGATAGCTGCCGCTCCGAGGTGAACTGTGTTTTTGAATGATTATGAACGTCTTTATTTTGATAACAAACATCAAGATCAGTTTAGGCATCATTACCAAACCGTGAAAGGTGGTTACCTGATATTTCCAGAGCTTAATTCAAATGCTGTTAGTTCGGTAGTGTGAATTCCACAAACCATGGAACAGTCGATGTTCCAGAAGAGCCTGTAGCACTGGCAGAGGCATTTTTTTGAAAATTTATCCAATAAAATTTATCCGATACATTGAATTTTAGGAGAAGGCAGATCTGTCATATATTTGGATATAAACACTGCAAAGTCTTTCAAAATTGCATATGAGGAAGTGAAGCTACTGTCATTTGCCAAACCTATTTTTATGAGCAATAAATTTCCATTCTCATAAACTTATAAACAAAGACTGTCTAAATTGCTCTGATATCAAAAAGCCTTAATTTTGATAATGTATCAAGAATTGAAGCGACATCATTTCTTCAAAGTTTGAAGTGATAATGTTTTCAATTAAATTTTTTGATCCTTAAATGATTATTAATTTTGTCTGTTATTGTTTACATATTTCATTCAGTTTGATACTTTTAGTTTTTTTTAAAGTTAATGTATCACACTTCATAATACAAACTTTTAAGCTTATATGAATGTAGCCTCAATACAAATGGGACAATAAACTATTTCGAACTTGAGTTTTCTTTGCATTTTTCAATTTTTAGATAAATTTACGAAAAATATTTGCATTCCACATGCTATATTTTTAAAAGTAATTAGTTTCTAAACCATAATTTTCCTGGGTAAGTACCGTCTACACAAAGCTATTTATTTTGGGGTATGTCCAAGAGAGTTCTCGTGACTACTGGTTTAGTCATCTTTATCTGATTCATTATTATTAATTATGAATTTTTGAGTATATTTATTTATTTATTAGTTTCTTATGCAGTAATTTCAAATATATGTTTTTTAGTTTAATATTTTACTACTCTATGCATATAATCTCAGAATCCACGTATTTGTATAGTTACTAACGGCCTGAAAATTCTTTATACATGAAAATTCTCTGTTAGACATTTATTTGTTTGATATATAAATTTAGAAAAAAAAAAAATAAAAAAAGAAAAAAATATTAAAAAGATAAAATAAAAAAGAAAAAAAAATTCTGTATATATTTGTAATTTAATTGTTATCTTATAACAGTTATTACTTTTATACAGAGACCGAAAATATGATTATTGAATAATTATTTATCGAATTTATATATCAATTTTTTGTTCTATAGTATGAATTTTTTTCTGTATATCTACAGTATACTTTTGCATTATATACTATATATATACAGTATATATAATATATATAATATATTATATAATATATATATATATATATATATATATATATATATATTATATATATATAATATAAATATATATTAATATATATATATATATTAATATATATATATATATATATTAATATATATATATATATATAATAATATAAAATATAATATATATTTAATATATATATATATATATATATATATTAATATAATATATATATATATTTATTTAGTAAGGGCAGTGGGAGTTACCCAGTGGAGGGAAATTTTTGTATAGGGAGTTTCCCCCTACATAAGATAGAGATAAGTCTTAGAATAAATCCTCAAAAGGTAAGGAAATAACTCCCTCAGATAATAAATACTTACAAAATAACAAAACTTAGCAAACAAAATAAAACCATTATTATTCAAAGATACTGTCAAATTTTTAATCTTCACCTCTTTTAATTTTTTAGGTTCTTGTACTGAGAGCCGATTTTTCATACAAATTATGGTAAATATAATAAAAAAAAAAAAGGGAAAGAAATGGTAAAAAAGAAAATAATTTGTGACAATAACATAATAATAATAAAGATGATATTAATAATATATATACTACGTGAGCTTTTATAGGCACGTATATATGTAATGTGAGAGTTAATGACTAGCGACACAATCATTTGAACGGACAGTACTAATAATTAATAATTTTAGGTGATTGCAAGTTATATATTTTGCAAAGGATTAAATTTGAGTGTTATATTTATCCAAATACACAATTCCTTGACGAGGTCGAGTGACTGGGATGTAGTATATATCTGCAGTATACGTGGTAGTATACACTTGTGACTGGATTTTATTATTGGCTATTTAAACTATATATAGATGACATGTATATATGTTTTCTAATAATAATTATTTTCTAGTTGATAAAATTTATTTTCTGGAGGGAGTCTAAAGCGTCATAGCATACGTGTGGCAACTATTTTAATTATTTAGTTGGAGTAATAAGTTATTTTTATGCTTAGATATCATAAGAGTTTCAGCACTTATCTTGAGAAGTATATCTTTGATTTGCACTGTATATGTGTTATACATACAGGACTAGTTAGTATATATATATATATTTTATATTATATTTATATTATTATTTTTCTATACTAGTAGTAATGGTTTTATAATTCTGAGACTATGGAGTTTATAGAAATATAAAAGTCTAAGAAGTCTTTTTACAAATTCGGTAGTATTAATAAATGAGCCCTTAGAGATTTACGAGATTCCTTTAAATATCAATAGCGGAATTCATTAATAAACTACGATCGCACCTATCTCTTTTATTAGAAAAAATAAAATTGTAAAATGAATATAATCTTACTCAAGATCTTTCACTTACACTTCTAATAATAGCGGTATGATATGCATTCTCTGAACTGAGTACCCACTTTCTACATACGTATTGTCAATAAAGACCAATTACCTCATTTAAAATTAATTTATTAAAATTTATTTTATATTGTCATTAATATTTTTCTTGTGGTCATTGTTATCATTATTAATCTTCCTTATTATCGGCAACATAATTAATTTTCAAATGTACATAGATAGTTTACAGAATACAAAAATTTATCTAGTATTTTAACAACTTGAAAATGTTATAACGTAAAAAAGTTATATTCGCTTAATTTATATTGTATTTAATTAAATGAAAAATCAAATCAATAAAAAATGAAACGTAAGACTATGAAATTATGAGTTTTTGAGAATACATACATAAATACATTAACCAAACTTAACGAAATTTCGAAGTAGAAATTTTCGAAAAAAAAATAAAAATAACAATCAATAGAAACAAGAACCCAGAGGAGGTTCGTTATTTGATAAAATTAAAAATAAAACAGTTATAGACAACTTTCACATGAATTCCATATATATATTAATATTTATTTCTTATTATATTATTTGTGACTTAATGTATATTGTTTAGTATTAAAATATAAATATTTTAATATAATAGAGGATATTATAATATTTACATATAACAATATGGCAGTGTGAACCCTGTATTATATATATTTATATATAATATATATATAATATATATTATATATATATATATATTATATATTAAAAATATAATTAATTAAAATATATATATATATTATTTAATAATAAATATATAATATTATCATAATATTATATATATATAATATATATAATATATATAATATATAAATAATGGTAAATTTATAATATATTTATTTATATGTATATATATATTTAGTATATCCCTATATTATATCTATATATTATATAATAATTATAAAATTATTGCTTTGCTTTTTGTAATATAAAAAATAAATTTGTCATTAGGAATAAATATTTCAGCAACGACGGTTTTTATTTTTTCATTTATAAATAATATATATATTGTTATTCATCATTATTATTCATTATCTATTATTATTATTTAATATAAAAATTATATTATTAATATAAATTATTTTAAAATAAAGTTTTGATTGAAATATTTGTGAAAATGTATAGGGTTTTAGACATTTTAAATTGAGTAGCTTTCGAAATACTTTTTCGAAAGGACTTTAAAAAGTTATTAATATAAAAATTAGATAAAATATAAAATAATTTCTAAAATTTAATCATAACGCAATTATAAAAATATAATATTTTATTTATTGTAAATAAAAAAATTAATTTGAAATGAACTCAATAAAAATTTAAACCGATTTTATCCAAATAAAATCAATAAAATTTGATAAAGAAAAATAAAAAAAATGAAAATTAGTTTTGCAATAAAAATTGGTTTAGTTTTCTTGGAAAAAGTTATTTTGTTAATAACTTTTATTATGACGTTCATTCAGGAATCGGGGATTCTACTTTATTTTGATTTTTAAAGATATTTGTAAATTCTTATAGAAAGTACTTTTCTAATAAAATTGATTTAAGCAAAATTTAAATTTAATATATATAATAATAATATATTTTATATATAATGTATTATATACATTCATTATAATGAAAAAAATTTTATACAATTAATATATAAAATATAAGATTAATTTAAATAATTATCTATATAACTATATATATATTTATTATTAATAATATTATATAAATATATATATTCTAAATATATTTAATATATCTATAATGATATACAAGACATATTCAATATTTATTTAAATTATTATTACAATAATATGTGCAGGATATTTTACATAAATATATATTTAATATTAATTTTATATAATTATAATATATAAATTTTGAGTATTTTATAGTCTTTAATATTACAGCTTTATAATAGAGCTTTTAGTGAGTGAGCTTAATTTATTATATCTTAAAGTTATATTTAAAATAGATATATTATATCGATAATAAAAATTTATTGATATCGATTTTTTTCTAGTGTTCACATATAATCTAACATGAATACATGTTATAAAATATTTCGTATATATTTAGGGTCAGTACTTTTAACGTATATATTAAATTATAAAGTATAAACTATTATTGTAATCCTATTTTATATTATTCTTTATTTTTAAAATGGTTATATTATGCAGCGAGAGATATGAATTAGCTTTAGCTTCGGTTCCTCGTCTTTTATACTAATTAGGTTAGTCAATCTGGGATTTCATAGGATGTATATCCTGTGGGACTTATTTATATATCAGGCCTATATAAGTATAATATAATCAATATATTAAATAATATTTTAAATAGAAATTTTGTATTTATGTAATAAACTTGAGATCTTGAAGCTAAATATAATCATGGTTGAAATTTCTAAATAATATTATTACTCATATAATAATATTATTTATAGTAAATATTTTCCGAAATCTCTTTTCATATAATTCTATTAATATGTATTTTATACCTAGTTTCAATTTTGTAAATTATTTATTATGAAATATAATTATACTAATTTAAATATTATATATGAATATCCTGTTATGTTTATATAGTAATTATTTCCTTTGATTAATAAATATATAAGCAAGTCGGGCTTTTTCAAGTAAATTCTCACTATACTACCCCTTAAATATATTTTATTTATAAAAATTTAATAAAATTTATGTTGTGATATTAAATAAAAAATATATCAAAATTTAAAAAAATATAGCTAAATAATATATTATTCATAAATATATCTAAACTACCTATTAATATTACAATAGTAATAAGTATATATATACAATAACTATTATATATATAATGTTTCACGTAGCCTTGTTGTATCCTAATGTGCCCCGAGTACGGAGGTTTGGTTATATCTTTGAATTCATTTACGTGTAATAAGAAGTCGTAATATTTCATATTATCCGTCTCGTCAAAGCCCCGTGTTTTCTCATTCACTTTGTAAGATTCTTGAAAGTATTACCGCAAATAAGCCATGTTCTCTAACAATACCTTAAGAGAAAGAAAAAGTATCCCAATACATTCCTATCAGCTGAGGTGTTATAGGTGAGTCTTCAAATAGATATGGATAAAGATTTTTACATGATTTAAATTATAATGTTAATAAAAAGTAAAATTAAAATTCAAAGAATTTGTATTGAAAAGGAAAAATAAATTTATTATATTCTCCATACCCACGCGCCGGACGTACTCCGCATATAATTGTAATGTCTTTTGTTGATTTGTTGTAAACTGTAACTTAATTGTTTGTTTCTAGGCATTTCACTCGATGGTACATTATAGCAAATTGGATTTAGATTATTAGTCAAGAAGATACGATTGAATCGTTAACGAGATCTTTGGATTTAATGGATTCTGTGTATGTTTGTCAATAAATATTCTCGCCCGCACTTAAGAGGGTTTTCTCGACACACGTAGTCTCACGAAATTGGATTAGTGATAATAATACGTATGTAATATAGAGCCTAAAAAGAGAAGTTCATGTTTAAGTGACTGATAAAATCAATAGATGTGTAATAGATCTGATCAGAGGAGCTGCGAGAGAGAGTTATATTGCTTGTTGATCTGGTACAATTTCCACTTAAAAAATTGACTGTCTCGTGGCTTACAGAAATGATTAACGAGAGTTAGGTGTGTGTGCTAATTTTTAGACTCCTTAGTATACTGTTGATATTCTATTATTGTGTTGATGAGCTTGTTGAGTATATCATTGTTGTTGCAATGCGAAACTTAAACCAAATGTAAAAGAGGAGACACTGAGCCTATTTAATAGATTAATAATTTATATTAAAAAGTATAAAATATTATGTAAAATAAAATTATCAAAATATAAATAAATTATAAATTATAAATTCTTAGGTATGCATGTATTCTTTTCAGAGTGTATTTATTATCCTTAATAAATATATACATGATATAAAGTAAATGTAATTATTATATAATTATATGAAATGTTTAGTATTTTTTTATATTTATAAATTGTTATAAGATATATAAATTAAAATTGTTAAAAAATTTAGTAAAATTAATGTTAAAAAAATTTATATAAAAATTTGTATAAAAAATTTTGAGTAAAAAATTGTAAAGGGAATCTTTATAACTTTTATCCTTCATTGAACTTTACTTCTTATTCTAGAAAATTCCCCCTTTAATATAATATAAATTAATAATATTACAAATTAATTATAGGTAGAGAGAGATGAAAGGTTATATGCGGTAGGACACGGAGTGGAAAGAGCCATGAGTTAGGTAAAATGTAATACAAGAGATTATCACGCGGCTTATATACTCACTGTTATTTAGTATTTACAATTCATCATGGTGTGATAACTTATATATTACAATTGAAAGTAATATATTAAAAATAATACCACATACAAGTAGTCTATTCTGTAATATTGTCACTGATGTTAGTATAATATATATTTATAATATAATTAAATCTGTTATTAATTATTTAATTTTATACTTAGTTACGAATAACCAAGTGTTAATTAATTTAATGAGAAATATCGAATGAGAAACGTTTTAACTAACCATATTAAAAAAAAGATGATAAGATCACAAAGAATAATGATAAACTATATATATATATATATCATAGATAGGGTATCAAAGTGTACTTGTATTATGGATACCTGAGGACGCCCTCCTGTAGCTAAACTATTGGAGGATCTAGCATATGAAAATCATTGATAATTATTATCACTTTTATGGACATGAGGCTCTGAGGATACAGTGTTTAATAGCTATATAATAATAATATTGGACAAAAATTGAAGGAAATGTAAATAAAACGAAATTGCTCATTCGGAGTAATAAAAATATAAAGAGGAGTTTACACTAGTTCTAGAGATGATATGCGGGATCTATCTCTCTCACGGTTCTGCTCTCCCCAATGAAGCTTAACTTCCCTATAGAAATGTGGTACACAACGAAACGTTTTAGTGTTCCCAATTCATGATATATTAAAAATTCCTGTATGGGAGAGGGACCAGATATCTTCATATAAAAAATTTCTGAAAACATATATACAATGTAAGGAGTTGAGATATGATATAATTCATTCTATGTAATAATAAGATTAATCTGTGAGAATATTGAGCGCACATTATGGTAAACAGGGTTAATACATAAAAATTAAGAGAGTGGGAGTATTCACAGCCTCGCTCACGTACCAATTTAAATAAGTTTTCTTATACAATCCCGTGGAGTGATGGTGAACTAGTTTTATTTTTAGTGTAATATAAAATACCGAAGAAAAATAATTTTAAAAGTTAACTTTAAAATATTAAACAGGAGTTATAATAAATGAATAATATTTTATATTTTTATCTGGGGAACCACTGTGGTAAAATTAATATATCAGTATTCCTTACACGTAGCACATGAAATAAGATAATACACACTAAAGTTTTTGTAGTAATATTATGTGTGATTAAGTTTAAGTTAATTAATTAAAAAAGAATTCTATATATGAATTTCCAACTTTTTTATAAATGAAATATCTCGAGCAGAGAATTCAAGATCTTTATAATAGCCAATAAAATAAATTATATAATGATAGCTATCTGCCACCTTCTACTTAAGGTTACAGAGTTCACCCAATACTCTTACAACTGCACTATAATAGAATATATTACCTATATATATCTTATTATTATATATATTATCTATTATTGGAATTAAAATAAAATGTATAAAAATTTATATAACATAAAACTAACTATTAAATACAAAATTACTATTAGGTGTGT
This sequence comes from Trachelipus rathkii, assembly GCA_015478945.1. Classification (NCBI taxonomy): domain Eukaryota; kingdom Metazoa; phylum Arthropoda; class Malacostraca; order Isopoda; family Trachelipodidae; genus Trachelipus; species Trachelipus rathkii. Next base: position 20,002 of record JABUQX010110050.1, on the reverse strand, counting down.
TTATGTACTATACTAAAATACATGATCGATTATTTATGGATATAACTATGAACTGTATTATAGTTTACAGTATATAATATATAAAACATGTATATGTATAAATAATAAAATCGTAAAATCACTGAGATTAAATATAGAGATGATTGTATATGTATTATATTTACTAGGGAGACTTATGGCATGCTTCCGGGAGCATCGATATTGTACGCACTACCGGGTGTTGCGTCCGAGGTAGGTGACACGCTGAGCCCAATCTTATAAAGAACTTGCCCGGCTTCCGTGCCTGAGGCAGGTACCTAAACTTGGAACTTCGTACGCTTATCTCCCGCCGGAATTCCTATACATGTTGTAAAATGGTAAGTTGTATTTTGATAAACACAATAATGAAGTAATGATATGCATATATCGATATGAGTGATAATATATATAGCTAATTATAACTAAGACATTTCATGTATAAACAACCGATTGATTATAAATAGATGAACTGATTCAATATATCTAAAAGGTTATGTTAAAACTGTAAAATCACAAAAACTTTGCAATTGAACAGCTTATTTTAGTAAAAATATTGCAACATTAAATTCAATAATAACATTCTAAACTACCTCCATATATATTATATACATAATTGACCACTGATTATGATGCGTTATACCATGGAACAGACTCTCTCAAATGATTGTTTATGACATAAATTTTTAACTGACCCTCTCATCAATTTTTCGGAGTTAACAGACTTAAAATTTAGTGATATAGAGTTAATCTCACAAGTGATGATCTATCGAGGTCATATTACATAAAAAATTAACAATATATCATTTTTGGAATATAGAATATCTTAATGGGTGTGTTTTCAAACAAATTTAGAAAACTGACTGATGTCTGATAAATTAACCCATGTATTAATGCATCTATTCAAATAAGTGAAAAACCTTATTAAATCGACTATGTTTATATTATCTGGAACCGAAAAAACTAGAAGAATCTAATAGATTCTATGATATGAATATAAATTTATATTCTATTCCACTTATCTTTAATTATGAAGAGTGCTGTTTAAGATGTGTTTGATATCTAGACACACAACCACACTGTAATTTGTATTTATTTAATACCCATAAATTCAGGCTAGAATATTATACATATATTCTGTATGTATATCATATTATATAGTATATATAGTTTTTACGAGCATATGTTATGTTTGAGTAATGTTAACCAGATAACTTATCATAATTTAATATGAGATAAATTATCATTATAAAAATATATATAAAATAAAATAGTTAAAGTAAAGTATATTTACGACAGTTATAAGATATTATTTATTTATAATATAAATTCTACTAGTTTGTGACCTTAATATTATTAGTTTTATAAATGGTATTAGTATTAATACTTTTAACTATTACTATATTTTATATTAAATAGATTTATAGCTTTACTTATATAATATTGTATGCGACCCAAACTATTAGTATTAAACTTTACTAAATTTAATTTAATTAGAATGCCATATAATATAAATAGGTTGAAGATATGTATAATTACACTTATCTCATTCTTTAAATAAGAGTGTTCTTAATACATACATTGTGATCAATATACCTTTTTGATTAAGTATACTGAATGTATGTTCTATATATATACATTATATTATATATCGTATTGCTTTTTTTGTATCAGCTGTTTTGCTTTCTATTACCAGAATCACAATCACACTTTCTTCCATTCTCTTTATATACTATATTATTTATTTTATTATATACTTATTTTTAAAATAGTATTGATAATTTAGGTATCTATTCTTATACCATATATATATAAATATTCAAGTATATTTTTACAATTATACTCTAACTCAATCCAAACTATTGAAACAAAAATCTTATTCTAAATATTAATCAATGTTCCATTTAACATATTCCCTAGAAATATTTAGATGGTTTCGACTTTCACATATATACTTAATGTATATTAATAATATACACTAAGTGATTATCAAGGTTATGAACTGAGAGAGTCTACACACGGTACCTTGGGGCTTTGTTCACACTATGATTCCAACTATACTCTTTCTTTTACTAACACTCTAACAAAAGATTCATATACAGAATGCGTGAGAAAACCGTTTGTGGTCATAATGAATCGAGTTTTTCATTAACTATGCAAACTATTAAATAACATCATGTTACTATTTTTATCCCGACATAGTAATGATCAGTAGAAGATGTTTGAGTAAGACATATAAGAAATGACTGGTGTGGAGTCCAGTCGGGGCATATATTAAAACTTCAGGATTCCTATAATTGACTATTATATTAATTATCTCAAATGTATATTCCCTCTTATAATCTTCAACTATTATATTAAAAAAAGAGCCGCACAGAGGGCAATCCGCGCTTAAATTGACGCTACCTGGAACGGGTTCCCTTCTTTCCTCAAGGATGATCGTAACTTTTACACAGGGATCCATCAATGTTAAAGTTTCAGAAATTTCGAGCATAGTTGTACATACGATTCTGTTCCTATGTGTGGGTTATTCTATAGTGCTTCTCCGTGTCTGTTTCTCATTTACATATTCGAAACTCTCTAGGTCCAACACACCGTTTGTGCGGTGTGCTATGGTAGTTCTGCAATATGTCATCCGTTTGATGTACACACTCAATCACAATTCTCTCGTTTATAATCTAACTAAGTATTTGCTATTTCACTGGCTGTTATACGATACCTTTACTATTCGAATGGGGCTAAATGATAAATGTGAGCTCCTTCACCCACATGGTCACCTATCTCTCTGCGCAATACAACTTTCAGACTGACACAATACCTCATAACTCTCTGGGTACCTGATGACCTTAAACGACGATAGTTGCATATACGTATCATATATATAGTTTAAGTAAGTTATAATATTAATTGATAATTATATATATACCGCTATGGTAATAATCATTAATATTAGTAAGAGGTTACTCATATATTATGAAGAAACTATGACAATATATCTTTAATATTATTAGTATATAATATATATCAAAGCTTTCTTCATATTGGAAACCTATAAAGACAGTTGACTGAATTATGTAGTAGCTTACATTCTATATCTCTATTTATTATTAAGATGTAGCTTATACTTATTTAAAACTATGTAACCTGTAATATTTATTGTTCTGAGATTATATTTATTTTTCATATATAACATAGTTAATTTACATAATTATCCCTTTAGCTATCATTATTGGATAAGTATATAAACGGTAATAATCATTCTCCGGCCTCCGCGGTCCATAACTGTTTACTAGCTCAGTGCATTCTTATCTTATTACTAGACATATATATATATAGCGATAATAAATACTTACTTCATGTGAATACTGTAATTATTTATCACTTATTATCAGGATAGGACCAATGATCTCATTCATTCGGTAGTTGCAGCGAATATCAAAAACATTTTCAAGTATAAATTAAAGAATATGAAAATACTCTATCTTCAGATATCGTTTAATTATTATATAATATATATCACATCACCGTCTGTTGTAGTTCTGCAGGATTTTGGTGATATTCTATATAAAATGATTAAATGGCTTAAATTATGTTCCTTAATTTCTTATGTATTTCATTTTTGAGCACTGGGTATTAATATTTAATGACTTCAATGATTATTTGTTATAATAAATTTTTCAAAATTGTGATGGTGGCATTACTATATACACTGTATTCTTATATATATATATCACCGATCATATCAAAATATTAATATATACCATATAGTTAGGCACTATACCTATATATTATGTCTCTTTGGAAAGTAACAAAAGCTAGAGTTAGCATCTCTGAGGCCTTTTAACCTCTCTTACCAAATTTGAAATCGTTTGCTTGGCCATATCTAACTCAATTTCATTGGATTTGTTTCATTTATATACCCAAAGATAGGTGGTTAGTATGATCAGATGAAACTTTTGATTGATCTGTGATAATCACTAGCTTCTCTAATATTAATAGCTTATGTAGTTTATATATAGAGAGTTTTAATAGAGTATGATAGTTTATACTTATATATATTTCAGATAAGAGTGAACATAATGTAGAATTATGTGATTAGATCCCAACAAGTACCTTTACCTCTACCTTTCTCTTTTCCACAACAAGTATTTAGCTTCCTTCTTTTGGATACCTCCAACAGCTGTTCCAATATATTCAATCTATATAATTTAAGAACCTTGGTCTTGTTTCTGTATTAATTAAGATAAAAAGGTACTGAAAGGCGAGACATTTTTAAATCTTATATCTTGTTCCCTATATTCACAGAAGGTATTATTTGTCATTATATGTCACTGAAATGCAGTCTATCTTTGGGGCAATATTAACTACAGTCTATCCTTTACTTATCTGCTAATTAATAACTATATCTTGTATCTTCTGCTCAAATAGCAGCGAGATGTAATATACTTGCGACTTTTTAAGATGGTGGTTAAAACAACTTATTAAAACTGATTAATAGCAAATCATGGATACAAACTAAAAAGTACATTAGAGTTGTGCGATGAAGTTCCTTTACAGAGACTAATCATTCATAATTATTGGATCATGACGTAATTTTATTTCTCACGAGAATATTTACATTATTCAATCATCTAGTATCATTCATTTTATAACGTCCTTACCTCTTTATTTATATTTACACTATTTCCAAGAGGTACTTATATATATACATATACATATTATTTAAATATGTGTTAAAGCAGTATGTATATATCCATATGAAGGGTATTTATTGTTAACACTATATATATATATATACTATATATATCTAATTACTTACTAATACAGTAACCTATTCAACATTCTAGTTCAATACTTGAGTGTAATCCATAATTACGAATGGAACTAATTCTCCTATTCATCACTATTTAATTAAGAATTACAAAATATTCATGGTAATCAATCGGAGAGGTCGGGTATAACTTCCACCAAGTTACCATATACAATATCAAACTGTAGCCCCTATATACCTATAACACAAACTGCATTCATTTCTACCATTATATTGAATGTAACTATTATATAGCATGCTCATGAAACGGATTATTTCAATCGCTTTGATATATTATCCAATAGGGTTATTTAGCAGTAAATGCACTTAACAATCTCAAATGGTAGTATATCTATTTTAACTTCTCTGTCTTTAGAACAGGTAATAGTGAATATAGCTATAAAAGATGGACATACATTTATTTAGTCCTTTTACTATAAATTACTATACTTATTGAAACCTATAATCAGGTTAATTTGTAACTTGCAATTGGAATACTAAATCTTGTGACCTATTATATTGTCAACCTTAATAATAAATTTTAGAACAAACTTGTATAGTGGCCTACTACAGTACATTGATTCTTATTCTACCTATATGCCTTTAATTATACTACTCATGAAATCTACTCTATCAAGATAAGTATATGCTTGAGTTTATTATACGGTACTTGAGTCCTTTATATACTAGAATTTACGAATAAATATATCGGTAGTTATCTATAGGATAGTCTTATTATATAATTCATTACATAAGTTGAACCATTATTTTGTTTATAATTTAATGTTCTTTCCCTAATTAACTTTGAAGTAACTTTATATCTAACATTACAGATCACCTACAAAACATCTGTTATTAGCGATATATATAATATTGAGGATTCTGTAAATATATGAGGTCGAGGAGTCTTTCAAGATAACCTTTATTCAATTTAAACTGGCATTAATTAAATTACAGGATACAATATGGGACATATTAATTGTGAGGTGACAGGGGACGATGGATTCAAAAGTTCTATATATAATTATATAAGACTAAAAAAAATAATTATTATCTAAATGCTTAAACTATTCTATTCTACACTACAGGATAATTCACGATATATTTGGAAGAGAAATGAAAAATATATACTCAGGAAGAGAAAATAGTTATAGAGGATAGGGTTCCTATACAAAGTAAAACTATGCATTGTAGCGAGTAGATTATGTGAATTAGTATATCAAATGCGTTATTTTACCATCATGTGCGTAGAGTCTTATAATTAATTATTATTTTATCTATGTACTTCCTAAAATACCTAAAAATTTAAATAGGCTGTGCCTTTAGCACCTAATATCTATTATACTTTAAATACTAACTTACCTTTCAAGTTCACAATTATTGCCTAATTTACTCATGAACTAAGTATAAGCATAATGCTCAATAGCGATAGTGAAAAATAAACAAATATATATATTATATTATATATATATATAATAATATATATATATATATATATAATATATATATATATATATATATAATATTAAATATCAGAGATATATATTATATATATTAATATAATATATTATAAAAATTCAATAATATATAAAATATAAAATCTCTATAAATATTTTTATATACTTACAAGAAAACCAACTACATATTTAGGAATTCACGGACATATAAATGCAGGTAAGAAAAAATTGTAATACACAATAAAAAAAATTATAAAGTTATTAGAAATTTATGAGACCATTTATGAGTGTCTCCTGAGAATGCTTTAACGTTTTCACATATTGCCTCGTAGGGAGTAGGCGGCGAGAGAGCCCTCGAGAGCCCACTAATAAAAAAGACTGGTGTTTTCCATCGAGGAGCGCTAGAGCGCTCTCTCTCCCTCCTGAGTGCGGGGGCGCGAATATTCAATATCTCATTCACCGTCTCCGTGTCCTCTCACGAACACGGTCATTGAGATGATCTGCTCCTGAGTAACTTCTATCAATCACTCTCTAAGCGTCGTTATCGTCTTGCCAGTATTTCTATGAAAACATAAAACATTATATAAATGACAACAGAGATTGGGTCCTTGTAGAGAACTGTATCACACACTCACACAAATCATAGATACATTTTGAGATCATGTCCGTTCACCATCTATATAATTTATCACTTGTTAAATTATTTCAGTATCGATATTATTTTAACTAAGAGATGATAAAAAAAGAAAAAAAGAATGTATCCAATAAGGAGGACTGGAGACGTCCATAATATCAATATTGAGCAGGAGAAGCATATATACATATAACGAATGACAAAATACATTATATATATATATAATATTTATATAAATACATATATAATTAATGCAAAAGTTTATAGACATTGGACTTACTGATTTATACTTCGCATAGTTATTTAACTATAATTGATCGGTATCAGACGTCCTTAACGGGTACAATTCCTGAGTGGCATACCTTATCACAGTATACACTGATGGATATTGTGACTCTTAATTACACTTTCACTGTACTCTAATTAATTATAATCTTAAGCGTGGCAAAGGGATACTTAATCTCGAACTCACCTTCTTTTATGGGATATTAGTGAACATTAAGATTATAGGCATTTGGGAAAAGTGGGATTTGCATTTTAGGTATATGTATTTATTTTTTATCACTAGTGCATATGCGAAAATATGACTCTGTTTACGACATATGTTTCCTCTGTTGAGTTGCTATGTATACAAAGATACCGTCTTATCTATTACTTACTAATAAAACCTTTAAGCTTTGAATCTTGACTTATAGTCAACTGTTATTTCTACGTACCTATTATTTATTAAAATTACCTCATATATTACTTATATCTAATTGAATAGGACTATTGTCCTTACATGGCTCTTCCTCTACCTATATGACCTACTAGAAATATATTATCGTGGGTCAGAGAGGTATGTTATCGAGAGACCTTAAATGCATAGCGGATATATTTTAGACACTGTGATCACCTCATAACCCATAAGTAATATAATGACTAACTAAGCTCATAATACTTAACCTCCAACTGGATGAGTAAAGGGCAAACTCGGGTAGCGAAATTTATTCCTTTCTCTGCATTAGTCAGTTCGGTTTAGTGTCTAAAAGCGTAGAGAGTGTACAGCAGAAAAAGGCACATGGTTATTAGTGGCTCATCTTAATTATCCTCAGGGCTTTTCACATAAAATAGGAGGAGAGGCATGCATATAATGGAAACGGTCTTTCTAATGACTATTGACTATCTCTAAATGAGTAACTATTCAATATAAATATACATGTCTGAAATGTCGAATCCTCCAGATATATCATAATAATTTCTCAAAAGAGACGTTAATATGTTCAATTGTATATAGTATATAACATAGTCAAAACTATATGATATTTTGCTATATAGTGATTACACAATAAATGAATCATAATAAAAGGATTAGAGAGTGTAAGTTGATGATATGTACTCAACTATGTTATGATATTCATTCTCAATATTGGAGACTATATTAATATATATATATTGTTTGGCAAATCCTATATTACAACAGTATTAATATATTATTCGGCAGTATTTATTAATGTATATATAATAAGTATATATATATATTTAAATTAATACTTAATATAACAAATTTGCATTTTTATATCGGCAATATGTTTACCTACATTGACTAACAGTTTATATGTATATATATATATATATTAATATATTATATATTAATTAATATATAATATATATATTAATTAATATTATAATATTATTAATATATATAATATATAATATAATATATATTACATATATATATTAATTTATATATTAATATATATATTATATATATAATATATATATATATATATATATATATATAATTATATAATTATATATTATATATATTACATATTTATATATATATATATATATATATATATTTAATATATATAATATATTAATAATATATAATATATTAATTAATATATTAATTATATAAATATATATTTAATAGTAAAAATATGACACTGATACTTAGCGGTTATATATATATAATCCATTCAATATTTAATTACTATATATATTTATAAATTTTTAGTATAATATATCATTAATAGGCACTTATATTACCTCATTTTATTATAATGTACGATAATATCATATTAAATGCTTTAGTGCATTATGTTCATTACTATGTGTGGGACCACGTATCATTGGATACAGGGGTATATGGAGATTCTGGGTAGTAGGTCGACCCAATCTACATATATCTAGATAAACGTTTTAATAATGGACATTTTTTGTATTCATTAATATATGTATGCCATAATTAATCATTTTTCAGAAGTCTACTGCTATCCGCATTTTCATGAGGGATTTATAACAGTGACTATTAAATTCAGCTTCGAGTTCACGGCATTACAAGTACGACGGAATAAAAATTAATAAATAGCATTTAACAAATAATTGAAACTCTCTAATATACTATTTATTACTGATGGTAGATTATATTATAGAAATAATTTTTAGTAAATATTTACTTAATATTATAAAATAGAAAAATAAATTCTATATAATATATAGAGAGCATAATATAATAAATTAATTCCACGTAATATATTTTCAGTAATGACATAATATAATAATATTATTTGAGAGTTCATCAAATTTGGTTATTCTAAGACTCTCATTTACTATTACCGAAAAAAACATGAAGCCCTCAGTAGAGATACCAAATATATAGTTTCCTGACAATGCAAATGTTTTTTTTTCAAAATACAAAATATCTTAACATTATCGTGTATAAAGATTGATAATATTTAGACTCTTCTTCTCATATGTTATAGGATCCTACATCGCAGAAGGGGAGTTTGACATTCTAGCCTACTAGAAGGTGCTGGAAATTTGTGAGACCGCACTAAGCGCGATCTACAATTTTTGGAAGTCAGTGGAACTGTTATCTGGCATTTTGCGCATACTCATCCTATAGAATATATGAATAGTGGTTAGAAGAAACGTATGGATTTTTTTCTATCCTTGATTAATATTATTAATGTTCAAATATTTATTTCATATATTATAAGAATTATTATATATATTATTATTATATTATTAATTATTATTAGCTTCATTAAAATATTATTATTAATTATTATATTATTATTATTATTATTTTATATTATTATATTTTAGTGTATGCACGAAATTAACCTTGGTAATGCCCGTATATGTGAGGCAATAATTAGGTGACATGTCACACTTTGTAATACAGGGGACACCTCTAAAGAGACATTTCATTGGTCTAATACTCAAAATACATTTATGTAACTCTTGAGTATTATGTATATGTTGAGAGAGACTCCCAAATACAATTTTCTCTTAACAGATGGGATCCAATCTCTATATATAAATTTTCTGAGGAGAAGAATCGCAAACCAATGTATAAAATAAATAATATATTTAAAATATTAAATAAAAATATAAAAATATTTATTTAATTTTAAATAAATTATTATAATTAAATTTAATAATATTAAAATAAAATTTATAATAAATAGTATACTATGTAATATATATATTGATTATTATATGAGAGAGTGATTATGTGTTTTATTCCTTAGGATGGAACTACTTCTTATACTACTACAGATAATGGTTACATAGTATCATTATATTTTATATTACTCTATAATATTATTAGAAATATATTAATAATTCTCATATTCGATAATTTATTTATCGACTTATTTCCTTCGTCAGAGAGGCTTGGTGGGCAATGCGCACTTACTATCTTGTTATTCTTTCGGGCTATTTATACAAGGTATGCTATATAATGCTCATCCACAGTTAGTATGGTACAGTAGCGTGTGTGATGGGTTTTGTCTGGATGTACAGACTTCCTTTCATGTGGTTGTTGTGTTCTGGTGTTTTAGTGTGTTCATCTAGGTAGGGTGGTGGAATGCCTTGATTGAGTCTTGTCGCTCAGTAGGTCGAGGTCGGACTCGTGGTTGTTGCCAGTATGATGGTGTGGTGAGTGGTGATTTGTGAGCTCGTCTGGTCGTGTTATCCTGAATCTGATTTATGTATATCTGAGTACACTCAAGAAAATGTGTATATTTATAAAATTTACGAATTTCTAGTATTTAAAATCCTAAAAGTCAAATACAGTTACATTCTTTAGTTTTTTCGCTCGTAATAAGGCAAAATCCTAGTAATTGCCTATACGTCGTGTTTATTCCGTTTCCTTTTCTAGTATTTTGAATTTATTAACATCTTACTTTGATCATTAACAATTCAAATCGCTTCCATTGAAACCAAAATCTACGCTTTCCAAACTTCTCCTCATGCTTTTTGTCACACTATGTGGGGGTTTATTTGTGTATTACTCGTATAAATCGCATTGAGTGTGGTCTTTCTCGTTGAATCTAGAATTAGCGAGTAAACTTATATAAACTCACACCAACTCTTTTTATATTTTTAAGGCGGTGTCAGATAATATGATTCTGTTTCTCTGTGCTTTTTCTTATTTATTCTTACTATTAAGATATTAAAAGCGAAAAAATGGTTAGTTCATAGAACTCTTCCTGTCAAACATACTATATTGTTGTATAAATATTCTCACGTATCTGAATACTCCGCTCGTGTTAGGATAGATTCCACGTTAATCTATCACTTTATTTGATTTCACAATACTCTCTAATGTTAGAGTATTATATCTCATATGTGAAGACTGTACTATAGAGAGAGTTCCATACTGGAAGAACATTTCTGATATCTAGCAGCGCCTAAGCAAGCGTCACTTCACTGACCAACTGCGCTACGCATATGCTTCCAAACGATTTGGTGTACGATCTCCAGCTACATCTGGCCCTCATCATTAGTATAGATAAACTACTTCGGCTACTAATCTATAATATATCCAGATATCTCCACTATGCGTGCAAGATAAGGTTTTTCTCCTATACTGAAAATAGTTTGTGCATCCTATACCTTCTCTTTCTTTCCCCATTACTCTGGGGCTCTGCTTCACACACACTCTAACGTCACACTCTATCCGTATCGCAGCTACCAACGCAGAGAAGCGTCCAGCCTTCTTCAATCCTCTCACATTCCATCTTCTGATTAGTCTCACTTAGACTATGAATCTTGACTTTACGATGAGCTGTAACCACTATGAGACTTTCATCCTATTAAATGCCTTTAGAATGGGTCTCTGTTTTATATAATTAATCTATTTAAACACACTTATAGAATTGAGAGAGGGTATCCTATATTAATTCTATGACCAATACTTAATAAAGATATTCTCGTTGTTCTATTTTGTTTCTGCGGATGGCCTTTCTGCTACTTGGCCTCTACAAAGCTAATACTATCTATACATATAAAAATTTTTCTATGGTCTATTTCTGCCATGGTGTTCGAACATTAAACATGATGTGTTAACATCATGCTAAAAGGTTGAAACTATACTGATAAATATCTATGATATGGGCATAAACGAGTTTTAAGTGTGGTTCATGTTGAGGTTAGTTGAGGAGTACGGTTATATAACAATACTACTACGTTCAGAGAGATAGATATTGAAAGATGTTATGACAGGTTCGTGTGTATTGTGAATAAGAACAGAATGCTCTGTTATAATAAGAGAACATAATAGCCGACCCAGCGCTGGGCACAATTCGTATCTAGATTGGTTGGTCTTATGGGAAAAGGATGGACACATAATCGTTTCTCGGAGGTTAAGCGATATATAGTGGTTGAAGAGGAGTGCGCTGGTAATTTATGCTATTAACAGCGCATTCTGTGATAGCGCGCGCTTAAGTAAAAATATGCACTGAGAGCTTATGTCCAGCAAAAGAAAGTTCTTGCAACGGACAATATGAATTCATACCCTTATTCGCCTTTATCACTAGAAGAAGAGCTCACTAGATAAGGAAATATAAATAATGGGAATGCATATGGCAGAGTTTTAGTGAGGGGGATATGTGTGATTGCCGAGAGGAGATCTCACTTGCCCAGTGGAGTCAGAGTTAAACTTATCACAAATTTAACAGGATACCTACCGTGATGATATTAATATATGATATATTATGGTGTAAAATTTATGATGACCTGAGTCTTAAATAAATAATATATACATATTATCTAGTAGAGATAAAAACAATATATATATTATGATCATATATATATATATAATATTAATTAGTAATAAAATAAAAAACATATAATATAGTGTAACATATATTATAATTACTGATTATAACTTTTAAGATTTATATTTATTATATATAATATAATATAATATATTATAGATTTTATTACATTATAACTATAATATTATATATATACTCATACGTACTCAATATAAATTTTGATATAAATTTTTAATCTTTAAATTTGTGGTAATCGAACCAATACTTGTTGAGAAGGAGAAAAAAAAAAACGTAAATATTATTATTTGCTATTTATATTTCATTTTTATTTAGATTAATAAAGTTATTTTATATTATTTAAATATTTTTAAATTATATAGGTTAAGTTATATTAAAGTAATATATAAAAAAAAATATAATAAAAATAGAAAAATGTCTAAATTAATTAAATATTAAGGTGTTTCCGCGGGTGTTATAGTCTATCTAAAGAATATTAGTTACTTATATTAATTCAACTTAAAACATTAGAAATTTATCATTGTACTTTAATATAACTTGAGAGGATACGTAAATTTGTGAGAAATAGCGAGAAAATACGTCGTTTTATTTATATTATTTTTTAAATTGCTCAATTTTAAATTGCTTATATGAGTATGAGAAAAAAAAGTAAGTTCTATTTTAATTCCTATAACTACAATAAAAAATTATATTATTAAACTTATTTATAGAATACTTGATAATGACTTCACATATACATTCATTAAACAGCACACAACTTGTTGAGGTGTCAAAAATTATTTTATATGAGAGTGTTTATTTATAACCTATATATATATATATATATATTAATTATAATTAATTAATATATTATATTATTATATAATATATATTAATATATATATTAATATATATATATATATAAATTAATAATATATATTAAGTATATAAAGAGTGCCATAATCTTAAACATCATATATCTACATATCATAATATTAATTCTAATCTTCTTTGTATATATATATAAATTATTATTATATATATATTATATATATATTATTTACTGAGATTATATTGAATACATTAAAGATTGCTTTATATAAAGCGTAAGTATAAATATATATTCATAATAATATCTTGGAGACAAGTAGAAAATATAGAATATACCGGGGGATATATTAATCGAGTCATACTCGATATATGTAATTTTGTGTTTGAAACTATATGATAAACAAGGATTATACTATCTTTCATAAATTGAAAATTATCTTTATATCAGTATGATAAATGATATAATTAAACCATTATTTCTTTATATAATTATATATATTTTATTATGATGTAATTTACTCTTTTATGATATTATTATATACTATGAATATTATTATACATAATGTTATGGTAGGAAAATATTAAAATACATTATAAAAAAGGTTATATATATATTATAATATAATATTAATTATTATATATATATATATTATTATATAATATATATAATAATATATATTATTATTTATAAATTTATATATAATATAATATATATAATATATTAATTAATATATATATATAATATATTAATTAATATAAATAGTATATATATTCTCCTTTTTTATTTTATTAAATATAGTTTGCGTTTTTTACTAATAAATATTTATATAATGATACAATTTTTATACAGTGAGGATTTATCTTATAAAAGTGGTTATCTTATTTTAGTAACAATTATAAATGAATGAGTAAAGTTATTTATTATATTATAAAAGATTTTATATAAAATTTTCTTTATAAAATGCTTCGTGTTATTTTATAAGATATATACAAGTAGAAAATATGTGTAATAACTATTTTAATGAGCGTATAAGCCGTTTTGTACGATTACGTAGTTATAGAGTAAAATGAAGTATGCCTTGTTATATATTATGAATTTGAGTGTCTATTTTCCAGTATTATAGAAAGTTTATTAAAATAAATTATTTATATAAAGTATTAAAAATATTTTCTATTAATGTATTATTGTTTCTGAGTATTAGTATGTATTAATATATTATTCTAACAAGTGAGAATTTGACTAGTTAGATATTATTTTATTATGATTCTAGGTCATTTTGTAACTTTTATTTTATATTTATTTTTTTTTTTTTACTCTTAAACCTATTAAAGTTTCTTCTCAAAAAGATCTACATTCCATCACTGTCAGCAAGGATATTATTCCCCTTACCTGTTACCTGTATTAAAATTATAAAGATAACTTATATATATATATACATTATAATATATATATATATTAATAGTGTGAATATATAATATATATAAATATATATTATATATATATATATAATAATATATATATATATAATATATATAATGATATATATATTTATATTATATATTTATATTATATAATAATAATATTAATATAATATTATATATATATATTAATATATATATATTATATATTTGAGTAACAATATGGTGTATTATACACTTGTGTAACCTGTAATACAACAAGTATTATAGATATAGAATATAGATACAATAAAATTAGAGAGAATAACATACTATAATATATCTAAACCAACCTCTTATGATCTATTTCGCTATGAGTACTAATTTCCTCCTTGTTGTCTGTATTGTAAAAGTCATCATTCTGTTGACCTCCTATAAACTTGATCAACTATCCATTAATTCTTGATAATAGGTCAACATAATAAGGGTTTATATTAGTCATCACGAAACACAATGAGAAAATAATTTAGATTAATACCTAAGCACGAATTTAATTTGATTATTACTGAATGCCAAAGATTAAGGAGAAAAAAAATTGGTACTAATTTTGACATTTTGACTCAATTAGCATTTATGTAATTAAAATGTATCATTTTCTTATTTCAGATTTTTTAAATTTAAAATGAGAATATTTATAATGAAGGAACAAAAGATATTTTCACTCACCTCACGGTACGTACTTTAGACTGTACTTAGTGAGTCCTATATATACTGTCTGTACTAGTCTCATTTATCGGACGCCAAGATTACTTAGATCCACGTAAGGGCTAGTGACGGTTGTAATATTGTCCGTTGGATATAAGTTATCCTTGTGATTTATGATAGGAACTTAATATATAATATATTATAAATTAAATGATTTTTCACTATTATAATTTATTTGAGCAACGTCATTTAAGAATTAAATACTTTCAACCTATCTAAATTATAACCTTCGGTGGTATCACTCGGGCTTATGGGATCATGGATGTATCGTCAACAGAGATACGAGAGGGTAATGGGTCTATGTCACATACTCCATGGCCACCCATGTCTTGCTGCTGCGAATGGGTTTACTCACAGGAGTGTATGAGAAAGTAAGTGAAATAGCAGAAGGGGCGGTTTACCAGCTCTCACATTAAAACAGCTGTTATTGAAAATTATATTACATTTCCTTAATTACCTAGAACGCTAAATCTGTGCTATATCGAACGTGCCGATCAATCTATCTGAATTCAGATCGAAGAACAGCTTCTTGATTATTGGTTTCCTTGGAGTATTTTTATGAATCCCGCTTAAAGGTATATTCAACATTAGATCTCTTCTGTATATATTTAGTCCGATAGTAAAAAAGTCTGATCGGGACATTATTTTGTTCTTCCTCACCGTAAATAATTCAGATGTTACTTTTCATTGAGTCTATATCTAAATAACTAATAAATTAATATACAATGGGGGCCAGGCCTTTGAGTACTCCAGCAATTACTGGGAGAGAAAAACGGGTGCTTTTAAAAACTACGTTTGAACGTTCTTTGTTTGGGGACGTCTGACTGAGCCTAGTGCTTAGAGCATCCCGGCTATTGACTAATCTGCGACGCGGAGGTCATTTTCGATACATTCCCTGCTGATTAAGGAGAGTTAGAATCACCTGTAGACTCAATCATATTTAGAGAGAGGGATGAAATCTATGAATCAGACATGGTATCAAGAAAGTTTCTCCAAAGGTCTTTTTTAGATCTGCTGACTGGGATAATGTCTCTGCACTTGCTCGAGTTGCAGGCCCCAAGATTTGTTTATTTTGGAGGCCTGCTATGCTATATTGTCAAAATCTAATATGAAGAATCAGTTGTTAAAATTTTTTGGCAGCTCACTATCTAGTTGCACTCAAAGTATTGCATTTTCAGATGTTTTACTATCTGTCTTTATATGTATACCAATATCTTTCATATATAGAGATGATATATATTTTAATATAAATATTTATAATTTATTTATGAAATCAAAAGAAGAAGCCACATACAAATTTTCACATTGTGCGTAGCTATACAATTCTTCTTAACTACATTCGTATGAGTTTATTCTTTATTATATATTATTAAATGGATATATGATTTTGTTCTTGTCTTTTTTATTTTTAAATAATCAGTTATTAATTATTATATAACTTTTAATATATTTAAATATGTTATTTATAATATATAACAAAAGTATAATTTCAGACTATTATTATTAATTTAATGTATTAAATTTATATATTATATTATATTAAAATTAGATAAAATATAAAATATAAATATATAGATATCTATAAATTAATATAATATATATGATATATATTATAACATCATATATGCAATATATAATATATATATATAAATTGATAATATATATAATATATATTAATAATATATATATATATATATTATATATATATATATGAAGTATTATTATTATTAGAATAAACTAACATAAAAATATATATAAATCTGTGATATATATAATATAAATACCAAAATCATTATATATATATACACTATATAAAATATATATATGAAGTCGAATAATATATTTAATTATATAATACGAAATTAAATAAATAATATAATAATAAAATTATATATACTAATACATTGATATAGATAATATAATACATATATATAATATATAAATATAATATAGAACATACCATAGTAAGTATATAGTAGATAGTATATTTACGTTTATTATTGAATATATATATATATATATACTTGTATATATAAATATTATATTAATAAATAATCAAAACACGTTATTCCTATAAGAAATATTTACAACTATATTAGAATGATATATTATCCTAACATAATATATTAATGATATATTATATATTAATAATATATATGTATATATATATTATCTATAATATTATAATATTATATATATATATATTTATATGTATGAGTAAAGTATATAATATATAATATATATATATTATTAACGTTATAATAATATTAATATATTTATATATTAACATAATGTTTATTATCGATTAGGTTTAAAATATTATCACTAGAGAGAATATTATTATTATTTATAATATATATATATATAATATATATATATATTAAATATTTATTAATAAATATTAATATGTAATATATATAATTATAATTATAATATAATATAATAATTATATATATATATATAATATAATATATATATATTGATATATAATTATAATATATATATATTAATATATTAATATTAAATATATATATTATATATATATATATATATATTAATATATATAATATATTAATATATATTTATATAGTATATAATATATTCAGTTACCTACATACTAATATACTATAATATTTAATATATAAATTATTTCTTTAGTTTATATTATTTATATGTATATATTATTTAAAATATTGTCTATATTATGAATATAATAATCTTGAGTTATTAATACTAGCGTTATCGAGTTTTTGGATATTTTACATTTATTAATAAATATTTATTGGTTATTATCATTATTTAATTATTATTAATTTGATTTATATATTATAAATTTTATATTTAATTATTATCATTAATAATTTAATAATATAGAGTGTTTAATTGAAAATGAACTTTGACAATTATATGTTTTTAGTATAGAAAGTGTTTATTTAAATTGTCTTTTCTTTCCTAGAATAGGCAATATTGTTTTAAGTAATTTATATAATATAAAAAATGATATAATATAAAAATTTCATACAAAATTTTTATTGACAATTTAATAAAATTTAATATTTGATTATTGTAAATAAAAAATATAATTATAATATATATTGAAATGAACTAATTTAAAAAATTAATAATCTGATTTTATATCTAATAATAATGAATTAAAAATAAACTAAATTTGTAATTTGAAAAAAATATATAAAAAAAATAATTTAAATAATTAGTACTAGCTATATACTAATTAAAATTATTAGAATATATCATTTATTATATATTATTCTATTAAAGGATATAATATATATATATTATATAATATAAATATAGTATATATCATGACTTTTAAAATTTAAAAATTCATATAATATTAAATTAAATTATTATATATGGTTTATATAATGTTCTTTAATAGTATACTTTTTAATTATAGTTATTATATATATTATCGCATGTTTAGTTCCATTTACTTGAGAAATATAATAATAGTAATCTTTTATTACTATATAAAATAAAAATTGATATTTTAAGTCAAAATTTAATATAATTATTATAATAATATATTAAATCATATATATAATATTATTATTAATATAATATATATATATTAATATTAATAATATATATATATGTATTATTAATATATATATTTATAATATATATAATATATATTATTAAATATATTAATTATTATATAATATTAAATATAATAATATATATAATATATTATAATATATATATATATTATTAATATATATATATTATATATATATATAATATATATAATATATATTAATATATATTAATATATAATTTATATTATTTATATTAAATATAATATATATTTACAATATATATATATAATAATTCATAAATAGATGAAACATAATACATTATACAATATATATTTTATATAAATATTAATATATTATACTCACAATAATAATATGTATAATTAATAATCTCTAACATTAATAATATATATATTATTAAATATATATTATTATTAATATCATTATAAATTATAATAGAATTGAGTTTTAAATGAGCTTTC